>PVIC010037143.1:0-18230 GCA_004025085.1 Thryonomys swinderianus
TCAGGCTGGCTCTGAGCTCACTATGTAGCCCAGGCAAGCCTCGAACTCAGCAATACTCCTGTCTCTGCCTCCTGAGTGCTGGGATGACAGGCATGAGCCACCACGCCCAGCAAAATCAAGAAATTCTTAATGCTGGGCATGGTGGAGAACACCTGTAAGAGGAGAGGCTGAGGCAAGAGGATCTCCACAAGTTTGAGGCCAACCTGGGCAACCTAGGGAGTTCAAGCCCAGCCTGAATTGCATAGCGAGGCTCTGTCTCAAAAAAACCAACCAACCAACCAACAGAAAGTTCTTGATTGTGACATACTATTTTGTAACTCCCCTACCATCTGAATCAGCTAGGGCTGACATAACAGAACATTATAACTGGGTATCTTGAACAACACGCAGTTATTTTCGCACCATTATGGAGGCTAGAAGTACAAGCTCAGTGCTCTCGAGGTTGGTTCCTGGCAAGGCTTCTTGCTGGCTTGCAGAGTTGGCTTCTCACTGCGTCCTCACGTGCCCTTCTCTTCGGTGCACACATACTCCTAGTGTTTCTTCCTCTTCTTGAAAGGATCTTGGAGGTAGGGTGTGGCAAAGCTGGTTGGGAAGTAGGCGGGACCATTAATTACAAATCCCCAGAACAGTTCCCAAAGCCCTGCACAGAGACCTTTTGCCGAGAACTCCAGCAGCTTTTCAACAGGGAGGCCAGACTTGATGTCAGCCTGAGGCGGAGGATCCCAGCACCGCCTCTCAGGACCCATAGAAGTTCTTGCAGATTTCCTTGACAGTCTCAGAGCACAGGGGCCAAGATGCACTTGGTATCATGGCTTTCCTCACGATAGCCCACGTTGCTTCTTCCAGGACGTCCTCTTATCTTGCTTTTTCCTCTTTTATTCAGCCTAAGCTCGTTCTGCAGAGTCAGTTTCTCTCATTTTCTTTTCCAAATAAACTTGGCCACTGCTTTCTGCTCATTTCAGGCAGTTCTTCGTTTGAGATGAGAAAAATATAGAATCCGACTCCAGAAGGCCAGCTGAGCAGCCCAGAACTCGGTGACGTGTATTTGATGAGCCTCTTTGAGGAGGAGCTACCTGCTAACACTCCCGGATTAGATACTATCCCTAAGACCTCACTTAAGGTCTGTCTCTTTCTTTTCTCTCTCTCTCTCTTGCTTGCTCTCCTTCCTTCCTTTCCTCTTTTTCCTTCTTTTCCTTGTTTCTTATGAATACATCCATGACCTTCACAATGAACTATATTCTCAACTTTTTGTTTATTCATTTTGAAACAGAGGCTAAGCCATTAAATTGCTCGCTAAATCATTAAAATTGGCTTCTAACTTGTGACCCTCTTGCCTCAGACCCCTAGAGTGCTGGGATGACAGGTGGGCACTATCACACTCGGCTTTCTTTCACCTTAATTATCTCCTTTAGAGCCCTGTTTTCAAATACAGACGGAAGGGTTCGGGCTTCAACATATGAATGGGGGCCACGATAGAGTCTGTAACACATGATACACAGTTTACTTCTGGTTTCCTATCCTCACAGAGAAAGGAAGTTCCAGGGACACATACTTGGACCTTCCCACCCTAGTGATGTTTATTCCATGGGTCAGACAAGTGACCCATGCTAGTTACTAAACATAGTTGTCCTTTTTTTTTTTTGGAGACAGGGTCTCACTTTGTAGTTCAGGCTGGCCCTGAGCTCACTATGGAGCCCAGGCAAGCCTCGAACTCAGCAATAGTCCTGTCTCTGCCTCCCGAGTGCTGGGATTACAGGCATGAGCTAGCACGCCCGGCCACAGTTGTCCATTTTTTTTTTTTTTTTTGCTTTTGAGACAGGGTCTCGCTTTGTAGTTCAGGCTGGCCCTGAGCTCACTATGGTGCTCAGGCAAGCCACCATGAACTCAGCAATCCTCCTGTCTCTGCCTCCCGAGTGCTAGGATTACAGGCGTGAGCCACCACGTCCGGCATTGTGATATGCGGTGTAGATTGCTGGTGGGCGTGAGTCTCCACGCCTAGCATTATATGTGGTTACCGGGGAATCGAACTCAGGACCTTGCGCTTGCGAGGCAGGCGCCGGAACCACTGAGCTAACCCTCCGGCCCCCAGTTGTCCATTTTTTAATGATGGATATGATTCTGAGAAATTTGTCATTGGGTGTTTGCTATTAAGTGAGCCTCACAGTGTTGTAGGGGGTTTCTGTGAGATGTCACAAAGCCGGGGGGGTCTGAGGGCACCTGAGAACACAATCCCATCTTTTAGTGCAGGCGCATGATGGGGCTAAATTATGTAACAATGAATCAACATAGACAAGTGTGCATGCAGCATGCGGCCTGCATGGTCACCCAGAATGTTTTGTCTTACTATATTTTAGTAAGCTGATAAAAACTACCATAAGTGCTTTGCTGGAAAATAAAGCTGTGTCCTGTTTTGTAATGTTCCATGTGTGTTTTTTCTTTGGGAACCTCACTGGACTAGGCCTCCCTTCAGCCCACTGACCCTGACAAGTATATATACAGAAACCTAAAGGGGGTAACCTAATACCAACATGGTATAGTCTATTGCTCTTAAGCCACAAATCTGTACAGTTTGTTAATGGACTAAAGGCCATAATCAAATACAACACAATGGTAAGTATTTACATATCTATACATACAATAGTAAAAATAGTCAAAATGAAAAATGAGCCAGTATGGCAGCATATGCCTGTAATTCCAGCATTCTGGGAGGCTGAGGCAGGAGGATGGGAAATTTGAGCCCATCCTGGGCAACTCAGCAACTTAGTGAGACCCTATTTCAAAACAAAAACAGAAATAAAAACAAACAAAAAAACTCACCTCACACCAAGCAGAAGCAGTTACTCCATGATAGGAACCCAAGCAGCCTCCTCCCAAGTATGAATATCATCTCATGGAAATTTAATTGCCCCAAAAAGTGATAGATTCCTCTGGAGGTACAAAACCAGGACTAAGGTAATGGCTCACTGGACCTTGGCCCACTTCAGCTTTTTTTTTTTTTTTTTTTGAGACAGGGTCCTGCTTTGTAGTTCAGGCTGGCTCTGAGCTCATTATGTAGCCTAGGCAAACCTCAAACTCACAGCAATCCTCCTGCCTCTGCCTCCCGAGTCCTGGAATTACAGGCATGAGCCACCACTCCTGGCATTGTGCTATATGGTACTGAGGATCGAACTCAGGACTTTGTGCTTGCAAGGCAGAGGCTGGAACCACTGAGCTAAATCCCTGGCCCTCAGCTAGTTTTTAATAGCAGGTCTCTCTTGTGATCAGACCTGTGTGAATCCTCACATGAGAATGTGCCCCCTCCAGCTAGTCTAGCTGGCATCTTTTTCTATTTTACCTTCTTATCTAATTGTGTCTAATAAACCTGACTGTGCCTTAATAGATAATAATAAAAGGTTGAGGATATAGTCCTAGGTTCAGTCCTCAGGATCTAAAAATAAATATAAATAGCTGGGTGAGTTGGCACATACCAGTAATCCCAACACTCATAAGGCTGAGGCAGGCAGGCCAAGTTCAAGGTCAGCCTGGGGTGCATAGTGAGACACTATCTCAAAAAACAAAAACAGGTGCCAGGAACTTAGCTCAAGTGGTACCATACCTACTTTGGAAGCACAAAGGCCTCAGTTCAATCCTTGGTACTAGAAAAACAAACAAAAAATATATATGCATGTATATATATATATATATGTATATATGTATATAAAGGTGTATACACAAACACATATATAAAAAGACACAACGTAGGGAAGAGACACTCTGTACATGCATGCTCTCTAGTTCCCAGCTCATGCACATGGGAAAAGGAGACTAAACCTGCAGAGACAGTGAAAACTATGGACTCCAAGCATCAAGCCGAAATTCAATGGCAGAATGGAGCAGTGGATGCTGCAATCTGCAGGGATAATGTGGGATTATACTTCTGCGTGAATCTGTTCTCAGGCAACACTTTGTGAGTGACTCCCATCCAAGTACCACCATATTTCTGGAGAGAGTCCTTGGTCAGATGGTATTCCTGGAAAAGGTTGTTTCAATCCTGGGCTCCGAGCAGCTTCACTTCAGGACTCCCAGTGTTATGTTCCCACAGTGACTGGGTGAGAGACAGCCATGGGTGACAGCCAAGATCAGGGAGCAGGCTATTGGAAATCTCTGAACTACAGAACACAGGCCCTGTCCTTTGTCCAGCATTAGTTGCTCTGGATTTAAAAGCTGTGGCACTGGCATCTTTGCTCTACTCCTACTGCCTGTTGGTGCCTACAGCCCACACAGACCTGGGGTCTCACTGCCTTCTTTACCAGTGTCAGCAGTGACATGACTTGAATTGGACACTCCTCTAAAACTATAGATCCTAGAATACCATACATTTAAAATCATAGGGACATTCCTTTATTTTTGTATGTGTGAATGTGAAAGTCTTTTTTTGGCTTTTGTTTTGAGTTTCTGTTTTCCTTCTTGCCTTTTTCTCTCTTCTTCACCAGTTTATGGGATTTGGGGAATCTGCTTTTGCTCTTTTTTCTTGCTTCTTTCACATTTTCTTACTTTTTTTCCCCCCTTTTGCTTTCCTTTTTCCCTTTTCATTTTTCTTCCTTATTTTTACGCCAATTTATCTTCTTTTTCTTTTATCCTGTATTTCTACTCAGTTTTTTTCTGTTAATATTACCTAATCCTGTAAATATCTTTCTATTCTTGAACAGGATGCTTTGTCCCTTTTCTTTCTCCTTTCTCATATCATATAATTTAAGGTTTCAAATTTTTCCACTTGCATTCCCTGATTCCAAGCCCTTTATACTTTAATCTTATAACTATAAAGCTTTATTAATATTCAGATAATTATATAACATTATGGCTGAATTTTTTCTCACCATTAGCAGAAATAAAGCTGTCACATTTAGTACATATTAGTTGTAAATCAATATTGTCTTAATGTTTACACCAAAATTGCAGGTTAAAGGTGGTACAAAATCTGTTCTCATGATATGTTAATACCCAATTTGTCTTAGATGATACTACTATAGCTAATTTGCTGGCAACTACCAGGGTTGCATATTTGTTGCTATTAATGACTTTTATTTTTCTATAAACCAACACCCAGTTACCTCTGTGACATTAACAATACTAGTGTACATTCCAAGAAGACTCAACATTGGGCCAATTTTTGCATCATCCCCTCCTATTATGGCTTTTATTCAGATGTCTCCACAAAAGCCTCATGTAGTCATAGGCCTTTTGGAGGTGGTTGGACCTAGTGTGTGTGATTCAGGAATTAAGGATATGATATTAGGCTAGAGATTTAGCTCAGTGAGGTCCCTGGTTTGATCCTGGGTAACCACATACAACAATATCGGGCATGGTGACTCGTGCCCATCAGCAATCAGTACCACATATCACAATGCCGGATGTGGTGGCCCATGCCTGTAATCCCAGCACTCGGTAGGCAGAGGCAGGAGGATTGCTGAGTTCGAGGCTTGCCTGGGCTACATAGTGAGCTCAGGGGCAGCATAAACTACAAAATGAGACCCTGTCTCAAAAAAAAAGAAACTCAATACATAAATAAATTGCAGAGTGGCAGACAAACAGAAAAAAGACAGAAAAAAAAAGTTGTAATCTGAATTCAAGGTCAGCCCGAACTACATAGCAAGACCTTGACTCAAAGAAATCTAAATAAATAAAAATATATCCTAATTCTACAATTTTTTTCTGTTTGAAACTTTCAAGACACACACACACACACAAAACCGAGACACAATACCTGCACACTGGCCTAGCCGATACAGGGTCAGCATAATTGATATCCCTGCCTGCCATTTCTGCATTTCATCCCATTGGGAGGTTACCAGTGGGCATCTGTCACCTCCTATGATGATGATACCTTCTTCTGGAGTCCCAAGGGACCTGAGGCTCTTCTTGTCACTCTTCTCATAAACATGCCCATGGTGGTTGGCTTGATGTATTTCTTTGTCATAATAGATTTGATGTCAGCAGATAATGCACCGTGATAGTCTTTTCCACGAAGGAAAACTTTTCAGCATCGGTGTCCACATTTTAAAACTTTTAAGGAGCTCATGGCGGTCTGGAAGTTTCTTCCCTGAATGTTTGGGGTGGGGTTCTCCTTCACCTCCTGCAGTTTCTGTTTCTCTTGCCTCTTCAGCTGTAGGTTCCTGCTTAGCGGCAGCACTTCATTAATCAGTGCTTCGGGAACCACTGCCTAGAGATCCTCAACACCACCCTCACCCATGCCTAGGTTAGAGTCGTTTGGCATCTCCACCACAGTCTTGTTGATTTTCGCAAAGTTCTCATCCTTGGCAAATTCTCTGAAGTCACGGATGAAACCTCTGGCATGTCTTTTCCCAGGTAATATCACCACAAGCCCAAGCACGATTGTTTACAATCACCCATGTTGTAATCCTCCCACAACGTCACTCATGTCTTTTCGGTATCTCTGTCAGTTGTAGCGACACCCTGGACAAAGGTCCTCCTTGATGGACTGGCTGGATCAGGGACAGTGCTCATAAGACGGAGCATCACTTTGATACTGGGATGAAGATCACCTGTAAAAGGAGACTGTCCGGGGGACAGTTGCAAGTATAATAACTTGAGTCTGATCCCCGGTACCCCCCAAAGGAAAATGTACAGAAATATTATCAACAAGAAGCAGATTTTGGCTGGGACATAGCTCAGTGATAGTGATTCCCCTAGCATGTGCATGGCTCTGGGTTCAATTCCCAGTACCAAAAAAAAAAAAAAAAAAAAGCAAATATGTATATGTTATTCTCCAAACAGTACCTCCTCATTTCACTGGCTTAGCAATTCAGTTAAAATTATAATTATTATTACTATTTTGAGACAGTGTCTTGCTATGTAGTTTAGACAGGCCTTAAACTCACCATGTATCCCAAGATGGCCTCGTACTTGTGGTAATCCTCCTGCCTCAGCCTGAGCATGCATTATGCGTGTGCACCACCAAGTACTGGGATTATGGGTGTGCACCGCCATGTCCAGTCCTGACCTGGCAATTCAGGAAGGCATTCCGGAAGAATGGGGCATTCATGACTTGTGTCTATGTAGATGTGTGGTACTGGGGACTGAACCCAGTACCTAGGCAAGCACTACATCAAGCGATACCCCAGGGTCTGTAACTTCTTATTGGTCCTGGCAGTGTGTGCTTAGTGATAAATTTGAGGGCCTTAGAATTCCCAGTGCCATGAAAAGTTTTCCTTTCCTAGCCTGCTGCTATCCGAAGCAAGACTCTTGTCCTGTCCTTAAAAATCCTTGAAACCTGCCACTGACGTGGCCTCCTTATGGATGAAAGTCCTTTATAGACATGTTTCCAGGATAGGAAGGTTTCACCCCTACTGGTGACCACAAGAAATAAGATTCTTTTAGGGCTAGCATGGAAGCTCTAGAGTTCTGACTATGGCGTAAGGTGAGAATTTAAAGCTTTGAGCTCATTATTTTCTTTCTGCAAGGACTGTGATGTAACTGGAAGTCTGTCCCGCACTGCAGTGTTATCACTGTCTTAACAGTCAAACACAACAGCCACTTCGCCTCCAAGGCACCTGCTTTGGTTGGCATTGCATCACATATAACCATAGGTAATGACCTAATTATGATGCCACAGCATGCCACAAATCGATAGCATCACATTTCTCATTGGCACACTCAAGGCACTCAGCACATTTAAACCCAGTGACACAACCAAGACAATTTTCTAATCTCGTTTTTAGAGTCTATTTCTTGTTACTGCTCCTAACACCAACTTTTTTTAGTTTTTTTGAGACAGGGTCTTGCTCTCTCGTTCAGGTTGGCCCTGAGCTCACTATGTAGCCCAGGCAAGCCTTAAACTCAGCAATCCTCCTGCCTCTGCCTGCCAAATACTGGGATTTCAGGCATGAGCCACCACGCCCAGCCTCTAATACCAATTTCCGTATCAGCCAGTGTCTAGTCAGTGTGACAGAAACCTTATGTTATTGGTTAAACTGGACCATCTGGCTCAAGGAGCCTGAAGCAAGAAGATTGCAAATTCAAGCCCAACCTGGGCAATTTAGTGAGACTCAAAATAAAGAAGGGCTGGGGATGTAGCTCATCATGAAGACCCTGGGTTTAACCCCAGCAGCCCCCAATAATGGTTAATTAGTTGGGTGTTATGACCCTCACCTGTAATCCTAGCTACTCAGGAAGCTGAGGTAGTAGGATGGAAAGTCTGAGGCCAGCCTATGCAACCTACCTGAGACCCTGTTGCAAAATATAAAATAAAAAGGGCTGGATATGAAGCTGAGTTGTACATCCTGGGGGATGGGGGTTGGTTAACTAAGTGTATAGTTAACAATAATAGATAATTATAAGGGTAAACATTTCTCAGTATCCTACAGACAGCAAGACAGAAGAAGCATTTGTAGTCCCTTGGCCTGGGAAAATGACAAAAAGGGTTTGCAATTAATCTACAAAACCTAGAGGGATTCTGGAAAGCCGATAGTCAAACCTGAGTCTGGGGCTGGTGTCTCTTGTGTCTGAGTTTGGAGGAGGAGCCAGACATCTGCGGAGCAGATAGTACCCAGCTGGGGTCTCTGAGTGGAGAGCTAGGAAGCTGGTTCTGCAATCGGAAAATAAACCTTCAAGTGGTTTCTGCTGCTGCTACAGGGAGGCCCTGCCAGAGTGCAGGGGGGTTAGGCAGGCGGCCCTCACAGGGACCGGAAGCAAACTGAGGTCACTTCTTCCTCTGGCCACACTACCTCCACCTGGTGGCCCTGACTCACAATGCCAAATGGCCGGTTTGAGAGCAGAAACATTTGCAGAGTCCAAACTCCTATAGTCCAAACTCCTGTATGGGTGGGTTTGGAGCTCTGAGAGAAAAACATAATAATCAACAAAGGTATCTTTATGAAGTATTCCAAGAAAGAGGGAACCCCAGGTGAAAATTAGCTGGTTTTCAGGTAAAAATGACAAGGGAATAGAGAAAATCCAGAGAACTTTCAGGTTTGGAAAAGCTGACTGCTTCTAGTAGACACAAATAGTATAAAGTAAAATTAAAAAGATCTTGAAAGCTGGGCGTGGTGGCTCATGGCTGTAATCCCAGCACTCAGGAGGCAGAGGCAGGAGGATTGCTGATTGAGTTTTGCCTTGGCTACACCGTGAGCTCAGGGCCAGCTTAAGCTTCAAAGAAAGACCCTGTCTCAAAAAGCGGGGGGGGGGGGGGCATAGAGATTTAGCTCAGTGGTTCTGGCACCTGCCTCACAAGCACAAGGTCCCTGGTTCAATCCCTGGAAACCACATACAATACCGGGCATGGTGACTCACGCCCATCAGCAATCAGCTCAGAGCCGGCCTGAACTACAAAAGAGACCTTGTCTCAAAGAAAAAAAATTAAAATTTGGCCAGGGAGTTAACCTAAGTTGTACTGTGCATACCTTGGAAGCACAAGGGCCGGAGTTCAATCCCTGGTACTGCAAAAAATGTAAAAAAAAACTTTAAAAATAATAAAACTTGAAGCAGCTGGCTGCTTTAGCCACTTCCTCGTTGCTGAAATACAATATCCAACACCCCAATTGCAACTCGGCTATAAAATGATCAATCAAACTAATCAACTGATGACTACCACATTCCCATCACTCAATCCTCCACCCAAAGATCACCTGTGAGTGTACAAGGCTTTGAGGAACATCTAGATATAAACTAGAGCACTGGACTTGGCAACTTAGTGAGATTCTGTCTCAAAAAATAAAGGGCTGGGGATGGAGCTCATTGGTAGACCACACTGATCCCAGTGTCAGTGTGATCCAAGTTCCATCCTCAGTACCACAAAGAAAAAAAGAAATGAAAGAACTGAAAACAAGGACACTATACAAAGAGTAAAAAGGGGGCCGGAGGGTTAGCTCAGTGGTTCCGGCGCCTGCCTTGCAAGCGTAAGGACCTGAGTTCGATCCCCGGTTACCACATATAATGCTGGGCGTGGTAGCTCACGCCTGTAATCCCAGCACTCGGGAGGCAGAGACGGGAGGATTGCTGAGTTCGCGGTGGCTTGCCTGGGCACCATAGTGAGCTCAGGGCCAGCCTGAACTACAAAGCGAGACCCTGTCTCCAAAAAAAGCAAAAAAAAAAAAAAAAAAGTAAAAAGCGAACCTATATATAGAATGGGAGAAAATAGGTGTGGGGATGTAGTTCAGTGGTAATGTGCTTGCCTAGTATGTACAGGCTTTGGGTTCAGTCTCTAGAAAGAATGGGTGAAAATATTTGCAAATCATGTATCTTTGATTTATTTATTGAGACAGTCTTGTTATGTAATTCAGGCTGGCCTTCACCTCATTATGTAGCCCAGGTTGACCTTGAACTTGTGATCCTCCCGCCCCAGCCTCTGAGTACTGGGAGTACAGGAATGTGCCACTACACTGGCTTACAAATCATATATCTGATGAGGAATTAATATCCAAACGCCAATAACTCAATTAAAAAAACTCCAAAAACTGAGCAAAGTATGTAAACAGGCATCTCTGCAACAATATACAAATGACTGAGAAGCCCATGAAGAGGTTCAACACAACTAATCATCTGTGAATGTGAATCACAACCAAAACTAGCAGCTACTCAGAGCCTGAGACAGGAGGTGCAGATTTAAAGTCAGCCCGGGTAATTTAGGGAAACTGTCTCAAAAACAGAAAAAAATATTTTTTGCTTTTTGAGACAGGGTCTCACTTTGTAGTTCAGGCTGGCCCTGGGCTCACTATGGTGCCCAGGCAAGCCGCCGCGAACTCAGCAATCCTCCTGTCTCTGCCTCCCAAGTGCTGGGATTACAGGCGTGAGCCACCACGTCCAGCATTGTGGTATGCGGTGTTGATTGTTGGTGGACGTGTCTCCACGCCCAGCATTATATGTGGTTACCGGGGATCGAACTCAGGTCCTTGTGCTTGCGAGGCAGGTGCCGGAACCACTGAGCTAACCCTCCGGCCCAGAAAAAAATATTTTTTTTTAAAAAGCTAGACATGGTGGCACAAGCCTTTAATCCAAGTACTCTAGGAGACTGAGGCTGGACTTTGTGACTTAGAAATACACTGTCTCAAAAATTAAAAAGATGGGCCAGAGGGTTAGCTCAGTGGTTCCAGCACCTGCCTTGCAAGCGCAAGGTACTGAGTTCAATCCCCAGAAACTACATACAATGCTGGGCGTGGAGACTCAGCCCACCAGCCATCAATACCACATACCACAGTGCCGGGTCTCGCTTTTGTA
The DNA here is from genome assembly GCA_004025085.1 of Thryonomys swinderianus. Taxonomy (NCBI): domain Eukaryota; kingdom Metazoa; phylum Chordata; class Mammalia; order Rodentia; family Thryonomyidae; genus Thryonomys; species Thryonomys swinderianus. The sequence goes on from PVIC010037143.1 coordinate 11,212, forward strand.
GTTCAGGCTGGCCCTGAGCTCACTATGGTGCCCAGGCAAGCCGCCGCAAACTCAGCAATCCTCCTGTCTCTGCCTCCCGAGTGCTGGGATTACAGGCGTGAGCAAGACCCTGTCTCAAAAAAACAAAACAAAACAAAAACAGAAGTCTGACAGTTTTAGTCATCTGTGATACAAACATCCAATGTATATTGCTCTGCACTGCTAGCTTGTCCCTGTCACTGGTGCTGTTCCTCTTACTTCCAGACACTGTGGGCTCTGACTGAGCACTGTCCTACTGTACAGCCGTAATGCACAGGGAGCACACAGCAGCACAGCTGTGACAATGTCCAGCAGACACGTGACCCACTCCTGACATGTGTGTGAATCTACAAATGTTCCTAAGGTGAAGTCCACTCGAATCTGTGAAAGTTCACAACTCGAGATGTTTGCAAATCAAGGACTTACTGTTATTTGTATTTCTACGTTTATAACACCATGACTCATAACAGCCACAAGGTGGAAGCTACCTAAATGTTCCCTTAGAGATAGCAAATATGATACAATGGAATTTTATTCACCCTTACAAAGAAACTCTGGGCCATGTTAGGAGAGGGAAAAAATTTCAATGTGGGTGAAACTTGCAGATATTATGCTAAGTGAAATAAGCTCGACAGAAAAGAATATATACTGTACAGTGCCACTTCTACAATACCTAGAGTAGACGATATAGAGAAAGTAGAATTTATGCTTGCCAGGAATCAGAGGGAGTGGAGGAGAAGTTATTTTTCAGTCAACATGGGCTTTTTTTCTTTTGAGACAGGGTCTCGCTTTGTGGTTCAGGCTGGCCCTGAGCTCACTATAGAGCCCAGGCAAGCCTCGAACTCAGCGATCCTCTTGCCTCTGCTTCCGAGTGCTGGTATTACAGGCGTGAGCCACCACGCCTGGCACTGTGGTATGTGGTACTGATTGCTGATGGGCGTGAGTCACTACACCCAGCATTTGTATGTGGTTACTGGGGATCAAACTCAGGACCTTGTGCTTGTGAGGCAGGCGCCAGAGCCGCTGAAATCAATCTCCGGCCCAGCCCCTTTTGTTTTTTGAGACAGGGTCTCTCTGTGCAGTTCAGGCTGATCTTGGAATTCACTATGTGGCCCACACTGGCCTCAAACCTGAAGCAATACCCCTGCCTCAGCCTCCCCAGTGCTGGGATTATAGGCGTGCACCAGCATACCCAGCAATTTACCTAAAGTCTCAGAACTCTTTCTTTTGTCCCGTACAAACTTCCTTTTGTCAATCTCATCCAAAGGCATGGGCTGCTGTAATTACCATGTATGGATGGTGCCCTAACCCGCATCCAGCTCCTCTTTCCTAGCATACAATATGCTGTTGGCATGGTAAATTCAGAATGTCCAAAAGGCAACTATTCCTTTGTCATCACTGTTCCAAACACTTTCTTTTTTTTGGTGGTGGTACTGGGGTTGAACCCAGGGAATGCTGATTTACAGCAGCAATCCTTTTTATAGCAGACTCTTGACTTACGAACTCAATTTGTTCCTGAGGGCTGGTTGTAACTCAAATTGGTACGCTGACTTCAAAGTGTCTCTCTTGGATAATTTTAGCCCACACTTTCTTCCAGGTAGATCTCAATGTCCTTAGAGAGACCAGTGCTACAGGATTTCTTGATTAACCTCACAGGAAAGGATGTTATAATGTTCCAGAACTCTTTAGGGGTTAAATCTATATTTGATACTGTCTGGAAGGACAAGCAACTGGCATTTAAGTTGTAACTCAAGACTTTGTTAAAACTAAAATTCTAGTCATAACCCAAGTTGTTCATATGTCACGACAGTTGTAACTTGCGGGTTCACTGTATTATTTTGATAGGGTCTTATTAAGTCACCCAGGCTGGTGGCAAACTTATTATTCTCTTGCCTCAGCCTTTCAAGTAGCTAAACACGTTTAATATAGTAAGATTTAATTCCTACAATGAGCCTCTGAGATGTTCTTTCTATGGGATGAGTAGTACAGGGATGAGTTGTCCCTAGATACCCACAGAAGATTGGTTCTCGGTCCCTTGCAGTAACTAAAAATCAAGCCTCACAAAAAACAGGACAGTTTTTGCATATAATCCTGTGTACTTTGCACCATATACTTTAAATCACCTTTAGGTTACCTATAATACCTAACATGATGTAAATGCCATATAAATAGGGAATAATAACAAGGAGTGTAATTACTTTTCAAATATTTCTGAATCACAGTTGGATCGACAGATGTGAAACTCATGAACTGAATGGTCATGCAGGTCTTTTACACGTCACAGCTCAGTATCTGGCTCAAGTTTACAGATCTAGTACAGTGGAGCTGGGCTTGGGCTTGATTTCAATGCCTAGATCTCAGTAAAAACATTTGGATTTCATTCAATCTAAGCTCTCTCTCCTTATTCCATTTCTTCCCTTCTATATTCATTCTATACCCTTAATTTTCAAATCCTAACCATCCTTCAAAGTCCAGCTCAACTACCATTTCTCCACTAAGTCTTTTAAGATATTTCAAGTGGGAAAGAATCTATTCGCAATTTATGGAGTACTTGTTCTCTCCCTTTCCTAAGTATATAACTAAAATTTTAATTCATCTTTATCATTAAAAGTTTAAGGCAGACTGTAATGGTACATGACTGTGATCTAAGCATTCAGGAGGCAAAGGCAGGAGGACTGCTGTTGAGTTTGAGGCCACTCGGGCTACAGAGTGAGTTCAAGGCCAGCCTGAACTTACAGTGAGATCCTTTCTCAAGAAAAACAATGAATGAATGAATGGAAAACAGGCTAGACGTAGGAGTACAGCTTAGTGTGAAGGTGTGTCACACACAGAGTTCAAATTATTAAATGTAGTGGCACACCTGTAATCCCAGCTATTTCAGAGAAGAAGGTCCCGAGTGGGAGGCTAGCCTAAACAACTTCAAAAAAAGGGCTACAGATACAACCCCAGGACCAAACAAACAACAAAAAACCCACAAAGAAACAAAATAAAATCAAGAAAAGAAAAAGCTACGAGAATTATTCAATTTCTTAAATCTGTATATGTTACATTTTTAGATGTGAGAGGGTCTGTTAAAAAAAAAAAAGGGAGTGGCTCATGCCTGTAATCCCAGCACTCAGGTGGCAGAGACAGGAGGATTCCTGAGTTTGAGGCTTGCCTGAGCTACATAGTGAGCTCAGGGCCAGCCTGGACTACAAAGGGAGACCCTGTTTTAAAAAAAAAAAAAGGGAATGACTTTTTTCCTCCCAGGGGTCCTGGTAAAGGCATGCCAAACACTCCCTCTCCGCCCACCTTCATTAAAGAACAAAAAAGCATCTATTTCTAGGTATGGAAACCCTTCTGGTGTCTGTTTTAGCAGTGTCTCAGAAGGAAATGACTTTTCTCTGAAACTGTAGAAGCCCAGCCCGGCTGTGGTATTGTTAGACCTCAGGGTAAACAGGAAGCTTCCTGTCTTGAGCACTTCAGGTCCCTCTTCCCGACTATTCAAAACTGTTAATAGGTGGTAAAAGGACAGCTGCCAGCCATAAAATCAGCCCATTCCTTAGATCCTTACAGAATAGCAACTAGACCTCTTTCCAAGGTCAGAGAGAAAACCTTGTCCGTCTCCACGTTGTGCCAAGTGTGTCCACCTGCCTGAAGCTTCCAGTACACCTGGGAGTGACCGTTACACTGAGGCTGCTGGAGTTGGAGTCGCGTTCTCCAGGAGAGGAACAATCAATATTTACTCTCCCCTAAAAGCAGGCAAAGAAGAGAATCCTAGAGCAAAGGATCCCATGCTCTGAGGTGGGGCCTTGAAACAGGACCCCACTCCTGCACACAGGGTGGAAGTCTCTAGATTTGCAGCTGTTGGTGAGGAGAGTGAGAAGTTTCTGCCAGCTGGAAAGACAGGCCAGGGTGCTATCTTTTGCCAAGGAGGGCACTCAGTGTCTTGGCAGAAGGCAGAGGGCTGCCCTGATCTGTGTGTACATTTTGAGAAGCACTTGACTCCAGACCAAACGCTCGGCTGTGCTAGTGCTGCGGCGATGAGTGGGAATGCTTATTGGCCAGGCTGGCCAGAGGCTCCCACAGAGGGCGCTGGGCCTCAGCCAGGAGCTTCCCTTCAGCTGGCAAGTACAGCCTTCTGTCACGGTCAGAGGGAGTGTGTCCAAATTCCAACTCTCGGGGCCCTCCAGAAGCTGCTGCTGATTACCCATCTGTTTTGAAGAGTTTTTGCTTATTGGAATTTTGGGCTCCAATGGTGAATAAGAGGGATGATGATCTGGAGCCAAACTCTTAACCTGGCTCAAGGAATAGGCAAAAAATGCTCCACAGAGTCAGTGATCCCATCACCTTTAGTGACAGGCACATAACTAAAAGCAGCGTGGATGCCATTTCAACTTTGGACTTGCTCACAAATTTCTCTTTGAGCCCGCTGTGTTGGCTCCTCTGACCCAAGTCTACCAAGCAAGAAAACACAGGCACTTGGGAAAGGCAGGAAAACCAGTCCCTGCCAGTTACTTTACACAGGACAAGAAGTCTCTTCACAGTGCCACTGTTCTCGCTTGTTCAAAGAAAAGATCACTGCAGTTACTTCTCGGAGTTGCACCCAGCAGTGCAGCACTTTCCGCTAAAGACTGAAAGCAGGAGAAATGGAGAACTTTCTTCTAAAGTTACACTTGAAGGTCGGGGATTTAGCTCAGTGGTTCATGCAAGGTCCCAAATTTGATCCCCAGTACCACACACACCACAATGCTGGGCGTGGTGACTCACGCCCCTAAACCCAGCACTCAGGAGGCAGAGGCAAGAGGATTGCTGTGAGTTTGAGGCTGGCCTGGGCTCAGGGCTAGCCTGAACTACAAAGCGAGACACTGTCTCAAAAAATTAAAAAAAAAAAAGTTACATTTGAGCATCTACATAGGTGGTTAAAGTGGAGCTAGGTACTGCTCAAAATCTTAGAGTTGAAGCTGGGCATGGTGGTGCACACAGCAGGTTGAGGCAGAACTGTCTTGAGTTCAGCCTGAACTACAAAGGGAGACCCTGACTCAAAAAAACTTAAAAAAAAAAAAAAAAAATTTGAGATAGGATTTTGCTAAATTGTCCAGGTTGGGCTCAAATCTGCAATTCTCTTGCCTTAGCCTCCCAGAATGTGAGGATTATAGGCATGTGCCACTATGCCCAGCTTCCTGAAATTTCTTTCAAGTGATTTTATTTATTTATTTGATGCTCTGGAATCCTATAAAAAGATAATTCATTGTATGTGTAATCAGAGTTATTTAACAAGCATATCTTTGTAAGATATTTCATACCACACGAGAACAAAATCTTCTGAAATATCCAATTTAGAGAAGACTGCCCCACCTTCTCACTGGCACCGATGTCCAGGGCTCCACTATCCAGTGGGGACCAACACCAGTTTGCTAGAACCTTTGAGCAAAGAACAAAAATCAGACAGGGCCGGAGATTTAGCTCAGTGGTTCTGGTGCCTGCCTCGCAAGCGCAATGGTCCTGAGTTTGATCCCGGTAACCACATACAATGCTGGGCGTGGTGTCTCACGCCCACCAGCAATCAATACTACATATCATAGTGCTGGGCATGGTGGCTCACGCCTGTTATCCCAGCACCCAGGAGGCAGAGACAGGAGGATTGCTGAGTTTGCGGCGGCTTGTCTGGGCACCAGACACTTAGAGGGCTGGAGATTTAGCTCAAGTGGTACCATGCCAACCTTGGATGCACAAGGGCCCGAGTTTGATCCCCTGTACCTCAAAAAAAAAAAAAAAAAAAAAAAAAAAGTTTACACTTAAACATACATGTGAGTCAGGGTCAGGTTTAAGACTATCTCTGTTATACTCACTGACTAGACAAATCCAGAGGTATCTTAGACTTGGAATAAGATTATCTTCACTACTCTAAAACTTGCCCCACAAGGGTCTCTCTATTGGGTCATCCTTCTTCCATTCCTGACCACCATCCAAAGATGGGGATGAGATGAAAGGCTTCCAATGGACAAAGCAATGATCCCAGGGCAGCAGATGAAGCCCTGGTGCATCTTTTAACTTTCAGACTCTAGGTTAAGTCAGCTTCCAGGTTCCAGCCTGTCCCTCAAGATACCAGGTCACGTCCAAGGCAAGAAGTTGCAATGTAGGAGTAATCCCAGGAGCCAGTAAGTCAGGAAGTAGCCCAGAATGTATCGTGTGACTGGAGAGCATGTTTTCCAGTTGTACAAAAGTCTTGTGATAGAATTTCTGAAAACCTTTCGTCCTGAGGGGGAGTCTTCCGCCAGAGGCTTCCAAGGCTCTATCTCCAGGGATCTCAACAGTGGCTCTTTTTCCTGAAGTAAGTAAGCGGGAAACCAGTACACAACAGGAGTGGAGGAGCCCAGAAACCTGGTGAGAACCTAGAAATCATAAGAGAAGAAAAACTCACAACTGTATGGGAAGGTCATTGATGCAAGCTGGATCAGCCTGTGCACTCTCTGCTTCTGGGTGAACTAAGGCACAATGGCTAGAATTATACTGCACTGGGAAAGCAGTTCAACAAAGTTGAGGATGTGTATTTTAAGTACAATGTGTTAACTGCCAGGAACTTCAATATTACAAACAAACACAGGATCAGACTATTTATAATAATGGAATGATCAATGTTAAAAACTCTGTGGACTCTACTTTTATTCTAGCTAGGGCTTAGATTCTAAATTCTGGGCTGTGGAATGGGAAAAAATGAAAATTAAGTCATGTCATGTACTGGTACAAATTCTGAATGTCAACTGTGACCATAACATGTATATAAAATGTACCAATAAAATCAATTAAAAAAATAAATTCTGGGGCCGGAGGGTTAGCTCAGTGGTTCCGGCGCCTGCCTCGCAAGCGTAAGGACCTGAGTTCGATCCCCGGTTACCACATATAATGCTGGGCGTGGTGGCTCACGCCTGTAATCCCAGCACTCGGGAGGCAGAGACAGGAGGATTGCTGAGTTCGCGGTGGCTTGCCTGGGTACCATAGTGAGCTCAGGGCCAGCCTGA
>PVIC010037144.1:0-18229 GCA_004025085.1 Thryonomys swinderianus
AGTGCTTTAGAGTTGGGAGGTGGAGGGGATCTCAGCCCGGAATGGGGAGGCTTCGTATCAGCATCACTGCCTGACTTGAGTTTTAAAGGGTGGATGTGATTCTGGGGGTGTAGCTCAGTAGTAGAGCCCTTGTCCAGCATATATGAGGTCCTATGTTCAATCCCCAGCAGTACCAACATAACATAAAATAAGGTTAAATAAAATAAAATAAGCTAAAAGAAAATAAAAGTGAACGTGATCTGGAGAGGTGGTCTGTGAAGGGAAGGGAGGGGTCAACTGGCCCGGCCCTCCCTGTTCCACGTGCTGTACCGGATATTTTAAATGTATGCCTTTATTCTCTCAGTCCCCAAGATGACCTAACCCCTTTACAAGTTAAGAACCTGAGCTTTAGCATATGACAAACATGCCCATGGTGACAGCCAGATACAGCTGAGCCAGAGTTTCAGCGAAGTTTCCCCAGGCTCCGTCTCTAACCAGGTCTTGCGATGCAAGTGGCCACCGTCTGTAGCTGTCTGTCAGGTTTTGGGTGACTGTGACCTTTTCCACATGCAGGCAAACCTTAATCTAAATCTTAAAGGACAATGAAGTTATTAAAAGAAAGCACTTACTGAACTGGAACACAAGAGACTATTTTATTAGCCCATTTACATTTAGCTTCTATTAATTGTTTAAAGGCACAATGGAAATGTTTTCTTTCATTAAAGCTCATTGTTTTTGTTTAAAAAGCACTATCTTAAAACTTCAGACTTCTCCAGAGCCCAGATCTTGTCCTAAACACCAACCCACAGGCCAAACTGCCGCTCGGCAGGTGACTTCCCCTGCCAGCACTTGTGCATTGACATTTGCAGGTGACCTTGAAACTCCACCTTGCAGAGCTTTTCAAACTTGCAATTACTTCAGGATTTGCGACCTCCTGAGCCACAGACTCCACAAAGGCTGGCTGTTCTTTGTGTCCCGCTAGCCATTGTATCCAATGCCCCCTGGTTTCTGTCCTTTGCCTGACATCTTCACCGTCAGCCCGCCAGTATTTATTGACCATGTATCAGTGCCAGGCCTGTGATAGATGCCAGACACTTCTTCCATCAACCTATTCATTCGAGGAGCATTTATTTATCGTCTACTATGAACCAGACCCAGCAGCAACGACTTGAGCAGATAGTAGTAAATAAAGCAGGCATGTCCCCGGTCATCACCGGTTTTGGTTTTCAGTAAGCTAAGAATTATTATCCTCATTTTATAAATGGGAAGACTCAAGTTCAAATAGGGGGAGCAGAATAGCAGAAGTACACCCCTCAGAAGTGCCAGGGCCATGAGTTCAACTTCTGTCCCTGCTGCTCAGGTTTCGACAAGGCTTAGGGGTGACCCCCAAAGGTCCTATGCTATAAACTTGACTCTTGGTGCAGTAACATGAGGAGGGGCCTGACAGAGGAAGCGCCTGGTGGAAGGTATCTCTCAGATGACTGTGAGGTGCTGATCTCTCCGGCTTCTCCTTTGGAGATGTGTTCTCTTCCTCCTACATGTTCCTCCACAGTCACCGACCATGAGTGACAGAGCCAAGGAGCAAGTCTCACCACTTTTGGACTTGATCTCCCCAGAACCAAGAGCTAAATGAGCCCCTTTTCTTCAGTAAGTTCACCTTCCCCAGATATTTCACTGTGGAAACGTACAGCCAGCTAATACTCCACCCACTGCTGCTTCTTGCTGGGTGAGCAGAAGCAGAGACAGAGAGAAAACCTATATATTAACTAGAGAAACTGGGAGACCCTGAGGCTCTGTGTGTCTCTCAGAAGCAAGGAAAATAAAAGGTTTTTGTAATCCACCCGCTCTGTAATGTTCTTAACAAAATGCTCGGCATATAACACTCACAAAACTAATAGTGGCTGAAAAAAGCATAGTCTATTGTTACTTTAATTTTTTTTAATGGGGCCATTTACTCTAGCGCAGTGTTTCTCAACCAGGGGTGATTTTGTCCCCCAGAGGACATGCAGCAGTTTCCAGAGTCATTTTTGTTGTTGGAACTGGGGGTGTGGTGATACTGGCATCTAGTGGGTGAAGGCCAGGGATGCTGCTAGACACCTTACAGCACACAGGGCAGCCCCACAAGGATTCACTGGGTTCTAGATTTTTCTGTTACAGAGTGTGAGAAGTTGGTCTAATGAGGACTACTTCTCACTCATTAACCAATCTTTTAAATTATTTTAGTGGGTAACTGATCACATGGATAATGACTTCCTGAAATACACTGGGAAAAAAAAAAAGGAAGGCTTTTCCTTGCAACACAACTAGGGATTGATCTGTGCCTCAGTTTAAGAGTTCTTCCCAGGTCTGCTCAGGGTGGTGCCACTGTTCGACTCACTCTATTGCCCCTTCGTCTCAGCTTTTCAGAGAGTGTGGAAGAGCAGGACAAAATCTTCTCTGAGCTGGGTGTGATGTGCACTCTGGAAGGCTGAGGCAGGAGAACTGCAAATTCAAACCCAGCATGGGCAACTTAACAATTTAGCAAGAGCCAGTTTCAAAGTACAAAAAGGTGAGGATGTAACTCAGTGAAAAGGCCCTGGATTCAATCCCCAGTACCACAAACAAACAAATACCTACTTCTTTGCAGAAAGTGTTAAGATTCCAAAGATTGAGTTTCTATTTTTTATGATTGCCCTCAAAGTCCTTTCTCTCTCTTATCCCAGCCTAAGAGTCCCTGAGCTCCTTACTGTCCTCCAAGGAATGTTAATGCCCTTCCAACTAGTGGGAACTCTAGAAACCAGTATCATGTGACATGATTAAGACTATTCCAAATCCCATTAGGATTAAGGAACAATGACCTGGTTAGAAATGTAGGGATAATTATAAAGGATCATGGTGTTTTCCCAAGTTAAGGTGAGGTCCCGGCAGGTACAGGTCGTAACTCAGGGTGGCAGAGTGCTTGCCCTGCTGTTGACTACCTAGGATGGGGGAAGCTTCAGGCTTCAGTTTCCTCATCTGCCAATGAGATTTGAATAACACCTGAGTTACAGGAAGTAACTCAATTTTTGGTAAACCATGAGGCTACAGAAAATCAGCAGGAATCCAGACCAGTCCCTGGTCCTTCACCTTGTAGGACTAGCAGCCCCCGGTATTGTATGACAATTATGCCTCAATTAAGTTTTCACGTTTCTCTTTTTAAGTCAACTCTACACAGTGAATCTGATTATATCTGGCTGTAGAGGTCAAAAATTCAACAGGTCTTACAGAATGGAAAGCAAGAAGGACCCCAGCAATCATCTGATCCTACACACACCCCCACACATACACACACACACCCAACCGCTTAGAAGATGAAAGGACATGCCAACATCATTTAGTGAAGTCTTGGCTTCAAGAGGGCTGGAACTAAATTTGGATATTCTTAAATTCCACTCCAGAGCTCCTTCCAATGACAATGGGTTCTAAGGCAGATAAGCGCCTCATTGAAGGCCATGCTATCCCCTCCCCTGGTCTTGTTTTCAAATAGGGAGAGAATTCAGAGCATAGCACTGGATGGGGTAACCTAAAGGACCATCTTAGATTCATGGTATGAAGTATCTCTTGTTTCCTGTGACATTTTTTCTTATTATCTTCTATAGTTTTTGTGAGAACCAGGAAGGAAAATCAGGTGCTATTCAAATCTCATTGGCAGATGAGGAAACTGAACCCCAAAGCTTCTCTCATCCTAGGTAGTCAACAGCAGGGCAGGAACTCTGCCACCCTTTTCCTAATACGCATTTCAGAGCTTCCTCCTCTCCTTTGAGACTCACACTTCTTACCTGGAATTCCAAAAGGCAGAAGAAATACGAGAGTTCCCAGAAATCCCTGGAAAGGCCCACTAAGATTGAGAGATCCCTTTTGAAAAGGAAAGGGCACCCTGGAAAGGGAAACTCAGCCAGAACTTGATGCTACCCAGCCTACCAGCATTGAGAATTAGTATTTCAGTAGGTAGAAGAGCCCATATCCTTGTCTGCTCCTGGGACAGGGGGCTTCTTTCAAGGGCATCAGGGTACAGTGGGTGTTCTTTGACTCCAGTTCTCTCATTGAGATGAGGAGACAGAGAAGAGAGGAGTGCTCTTTTCTTATACTCTTCCAGGTGCAGAAATTAAGCCCCATCAGCCAACAAGTTGACTTTGCTCCTTGGCTCCTTGAAAAGCTTGTCCCAAGTCTATTTTCCAGTACTTTTTTTTTTTTATGAGATGTCAACATCTGATTGGAAGGAACAACTGATTAGAAGGAACCACATCTTCCAGTGGATAAATCATGTGTTTGCTCCAACAGCTACATTTGGCCTGCCTCATGGGCTTCACTGGTGACTGCCTTGGGGGGAGGCTCCCCAGCCTCTCTACCCAAGAATGTTCTTTTTCTCTCCCTTCTCCCTACAGCAAAGTCCTAACCAAAATCAATGGAGAGTCTTGAGGTTAAAGCTTTATTGAGGTGGAAAGGGAAATATGACAAAGAACACCAGTCCGCAGGAGGCAGGCTGACTGATGACAGGGCAAAGTGGAAGACGGGGGTGGAGTTGGAAAATAGCTGCTTTGCTGGTTAAGAGTTGGGCTCAAGAGGCATGGAAAGCTAGGCTCCAAAGTTCCAGAACATTCCACTGTGGGTTTATCCCAAGTAAGTATCTACCAGCTGTATATGGAGCAAATCCCATCATCCTCACTTCCTTCTTGCCACCTGGGCCTCCATAGAATGCTAATCCACAAACCAGCTCTAAGTAGACATGGAGGTGAAAGAAAGATCCCACTGCTGCTCTTCCTTTACATGTGTGACTATGAGCAGTTTCTTAAACTCTCTGAGCCCTTTTGTCAAGCAGAGAAATGAATGCTTGGCTGTCTCATAAGAAGCCATGGGTTTTCAAAAAGCCACAAGATGTCACAACTCTGAAAACCTGGGAGTGCCCACCACGTGCCAGTGTGCAAGAAATATCCACTAGGACAGCGCTGAAAATGTGTTTTCTTGTCCAACTTCACATTTCTTCCTGCTCCTTTCCCCAGCCTCAGATTTGTTGGGGGAGTGGTCCATAATCTCTGGAGATGAGCCCCCTTTAAAGGTCTGCAGTGCCCTATATGAGCCTGGAGAGGCAAAAGGGAGGATTTCAGGTGAGGGGTCTCTTGTGGTCCGGCACCATACTTACAAGGAGGCAGGGGCTTGCCGGGCCCTTCATTTCTCCCTCCTGAGCTCAGGAGAAAAGCATCGAATGGGCTGTCTCTTATCCGGAAGGCAGAGTTAGGCCCTGGAGAATATCATTCTTGATTTGTAATGGTTTATATCTAGAGGCCCTCCCAAAGCCACATAGGCTCAGTGGTGAGGCCACTGGGAGGTGGTTGGATCATGGGCGATTAGTCCACTGATGAGTTCATGGCTAAATGTGATGTTGAAAGGAAGTGAGTAATGGGGGCATGCCCTGGAAGGGTCCATCTCCTTCACTCCTTTCCTGATCACTCTTTGCTTCCTGCATACCATGCCATGAACAGTTCTCCTCTGTCGCACCTCTCTGCTCAGGCCCCAAGTGACCCTGAGATACACACTGGTCATGCAAGAAATCCCCATTATGCCCTATGGTCCGTGGCTCTAAATAACACCAGAGATGTGATTTAGACTGGAGCCGTGAAGAAAATCTTCATGGGAGCCCTCATGATGGTGAATTAAAACATGGGTGAAGTCATTCTTTGTCTTAACACTCAGGCTCAGGTTTGTGCACAGGACTAGTGAGCTGGTATATCACTTCTGGGGGCTGCAGTTTTGACAGCCATCTGTTTGAAAGGATAGTTCATTTATTGTATTACAGAAATCTGACCATTGTGGAGTATCTCCCATGTGTCAGGCATGGCGCTAGGCTCCTCTCATACATCTGCTCGTTTAATTCTCACAGTAATTCAGTGGAGTAGGTTCTCTTTTAATCCCCAGGTTATAGATAAGACTCCCTAATTATCCAGTCATTTCCTTAGATGCAAACCTGCAAGGAATCTGGCTGACGAAGCTCCCTGGCTCCAAGGGCTCAAGCCCTGCAACATGACCATCATAAACACCACCTCTCACAGTGCAGGACAGCAGTATGTTGGCTCATGGTGCTTTCTCAAGACCATCGTGCCAGACATTCAGTCATCCCTGAAGTGCTCACTGGGAATGGAGCCTTCTCCAGCTCTGGGATCTGAGCTGCCATAAGAAGCAGAACTGCCAAAGATCAGGTCGCAAGGCCTTTCTGAAGCCTGATTCTCTCTGGCCCCTTCTTGCTGAGCTCTGAACTGTGAAGATGAGGCATGTGGGAACGGTGGACCCCACTGTATTCAGGCTGTGCTCTGCTCATTGGTGGGTATAATGCCAGGAGGGCAGCAACGCCAGAGAAAACTGAGGTCTTGCGTGTACTGGAGATGCACCCTGGGTGGACAAGCAGGTCAGTCTAGAGGCAAACACTTGAAATAAAAAAGAAGGAAGCATTTTTAAGTCTGTCCCCCTTGCAGTTTTCAGGATGCCAGTGGAAAAGGTGGTGAGAACCCAAGTGAGCCTCAATAATAGTTTTAGCAACCTAAAACCTGCCATTTGCTCCTACATATTTGTCTTTCATTTCTGCCATTCATCACACTGTTTGGTAAAAGGACCTTTAGCCAATCGCACACCAAGGACCCTCTCAGGCAGCTTCTCAGCCCTGCCTGGCCTCTCACCTTTGTCACCCTTGTCCCTCAGAAGCAGCTGGCTTCCTCCAGGCTGGGAAATCACTGGAAAGGGAACCCACCCAAGACCCCACCCCCCAACCAGTCCCAACCTTTCCTTCCCTGGTTTCAGCTTCGTTTATAAAGAAAGCTGACTAGAGCGAGCTTAGTGCGAGGGAAGAGTATTGTGCTCTACCTACTACCTCTCCAAAGCAGTGGGCAGGCACCTCTCAAGAATCAGTTGGCATGACGACTGAGCCAGGAGGACACTTTCAAAATGGGTAATTTAGTTTTAAATGATTACTGCATTTTTAACTGAATGTCACATTCTCATAATTGCAAGCTAACTGGGCGATTGTTCAGAATTTCTCAATTTTGTTCTTATTTCACTTAATGTGTATATGTACAAGCACACATTTTCTCTGTCTCTGTCTGTCTTTCATACACACACACACACACACACACACACACAACACACACACAGTCACTCAAAAGGTGAGCCAAGAAACTAATTCTACATGTACCATGACCAACGCTATATGTCTCATTTTACATATGTTGACTTATTAACACTTCCTGATTGTATTCAGCCCAGACGCAGCCCCAGGATACTCCTTGCTCCTTTCTCTAGTATAGAAGGTGTCTGTGTAGGGCAAGATATTGTCAAGGTATGTCCACACCCACCCATCCCACCAGAGGAGTCTGATCAGGAGATTCTGACTTGGGAAAATGTGATGTCACTCTTCCTTTATTTTTTAAAATTGTAAAGTTCACATCTTCAGCACTTGTCTTGGTTCTCCAGTATATCTGTCGGTTTTCAACATTATCTTGTAGCCTGAATGCTGTCATCTGAGGGAGAATTGTCTGGACTGTGTATAGGTGTCTATTTGCTCTGATGTCATCTTGGATCTCCTGGCCACAAGCATTGTTACCTAAACTGGAACCTGCTCTTTGAGCTTCCTGCTTTGGTATTCTCTTGCCACAAAATACATTCTTTGGTTTTAAGGTTGTTTCTAAAATTCTAATCTGTTGAGGAATCCCCTGCTGATAAATTGCAATGTTAAACTGGTTTCAGAGAGAATGTTTCTACTCTCGGAAACAGTCCCTTCAAAAAAAGAGCAGAGAGCCAGGAGTGGTGGCTCACTTCTGTAATCCCAGCACTCGGGAGGCAGAAGCACAAGGATTGCTGAGTTCGAGGCTTGCCTGGACTACATAGTGAGCTCAGAGCCAGCCTGAACTACAAAGCGAGACCCTGTCTCAAAAAAAAAAAAAACTGATTAAAAAAAAGAGCAGAGAGAACTGGTTAATTTATCTTATATTTTAAAATCTAAATTACCTCTCTGAATAACCTCCTGTTTCATCCTAGGGCAGAGGGCTGCATCTGCTGTTTCACTGAGCTGAAACTCAGAGATAAAAGCCAGGCATGAAGAGTGCACCACCTTGACAAGGAAATGGAAACCATATTTCCATCTCAGATGGCAGATGCCATTTTGACCTTTCGTTGCTGATTGTGAGCCTCTGGAATACAAAGCAGTCCCTTTGCTATGATTTTCTGACAACTGCTTAATCATGTTCTATTCATAGAAATTACAGTAGAATTTTCTTGTTTCTCACTTATCAAATAAGATAATGACACAGAAAAAACAAATTCTGGAAAAAGATCATCAAATTGTAAGACTCCCACAGGCAGCAGTGAGCCTTAGAAGCATGTTGAAGGCTGGGTGGGTGGGTATGGAAATGGGCAGGGAAGGCCTTCTTCCTGCTGTATGTCTAAATAAGTCTGCCCTAGATCCAAGGGCCCACAGTCAATTAAATGCAAGTCTAATGTTAACAGCCCATTGGAGAGACTTTGAGGAGGGACCTGATATTTATTGAATGGCTTTCACCTACATTATTTTATCTACAGTGCCCCTAGTGG
Source organism: Thryonomys swinderianus (assembly GCA_004025085.1). Classification (NCBI taxonomy): domain Eukaryota; kingdom Metazoa; phylum Chordata; class Mammalia; order Rodentia; family Thryonomyidae; genus Thryonomys; species Thryonomys swinderianus. The sequence goes on from PVIC010037144.1 coordinate 8,572, forward strand.
ATTCCATTAGTTCCTTTTTTCTGAAAAGAACTGAAGCTATAGAGGAGAAATCATAACTTAAAATTGCCTGGCATGCCAGTAAGTTCTTGAGTTTTCTGTTCAACAGTTTTATTCTACTTTTCAAAATAATTCAACAGAGGCTCAGAGATGTAGCTCAGTTGTGCTGTGTGCCTACCTGGCAAGCACAGGGTCCTAAGTTCAATAACTTGTACCATAAAAAAAAATTTAATAGACACAACTTCAACATCCCATCAGCTGCATGTCCACGTTGTAGTTGTCACATCAGGCTGAGCCACTATTGATAAAAACATCCTCAGGACTTGAGGCTGCAAAATGGTCCCAGGACCAGGTGACGCGCTCATGTAGTTATTGTGAAATGAACTTGACCCAATCTGTTCTCTTCCAGCTTTTTGTATGCCAAGAATCCTTCAGGGACTTCAGAAGTTTCCTGGCTCGAGGAGGGCTATTAAAGATATTAACTTTTATTTTTCTTTTTTATAAGAAGACAAAGATTATTAAATTAAAAATAAAAACAATAAATATTTTATATAACAATATTTAACTCAATGCAGAGAAGGACAAAAATTAGAAACATCTTTTCAGGCACTTCTCCAAATAGAATTATATAACCATGGGTTTACAGATCAACATAGAAAGTGTTTTTTTACTTAACATGCTGCTTTATATACAGTCATTGTACTTTTAAAAAATTAGCCAGCCATGGTGGCTCACACCTATAATCTCAGCACTCAGGAGGCAGAGACAGGAGGATTGCTGAATTCGAGGCTTGCCTGGGCTACACAGTGAGCTCAGGACCAGCCTGAGTTACAAAGCAAGACCCTGTCTCAAAAAAAAAAAAAAAAAAAAAAAAAAAAAAAAAAAAAAAAAAAAAAAAAAAAAAAAAAAAAAAAAAAAAAAAAAAAAAAAAAAAAAAAAAAAAAAAAAAAACAACCTTGTTAAATGGGAATATTTAAAATATGACACAACAAGCCAGGCATGACGGTGTACACCTGTAATGTCAACACAGGGGGCAGGGTGGGGAGAGGAGGGGAGGCTGGATGATCATTGTGAGTTTGAGACAGTTTGAACAACGTGGGAGTTCAAAACCACCCTGAATCACATAGTGAAACTTTACTCCCAAACAAACAAACAAAAATCTCCCCAACTTAAAATTTTATTTTGGCAAAACCTCATTTTTAAAAATTAAAATATACCCCCAAATTAAAATATACCAATAATTTCTTTCCCAAATAAAAAGGTTGGCAGTTTGATATCTTTATGCAAAAGGATGAGTCTTGACCCTTATGTCACATCATATACAACAACCAAAGAGATCATGGGCCTAAAAGTAAGAACCAACTATAAAACTGAAACAAAACAGAGAAATAAACCTTAGCAGTCTTAGATTAGGCAAGGATTTCTTAAGTAAGATGCACAAAGCATGAATTATAAAAGAAAAATGATTAAATTGGACTTAATCAAAAAACAGTGTCTTCAAAAAGCATAATTAAGAAAATTTAAACCCTACACTAGTAAAAATATTCATAAAACATAATCCAACAAAGCACCTCTATCTACAATATATATAATTCTTACAACTTAATAATAAGGCAACAGTTTAATTAAAAAATAGGCAAAAAGATTTGAATAAACACTTCACTGGAGCTGGGGATGCTCAGCAAAAGAGCACTTGCCTCGCATGTGTGAGGCTTTGGATTCTGTTGCCGGCACTGTTTAAAAAAGACACTAAACATCATTAGTTAAAACCACAGTGAAATACCGCTGCACATCCACTAGATTATTAAAATTAAAATGACAAAACCATGCCAAGTATATGGAGCAACTGGAACTTTCATACACTGTTGGAAGAAATACAAAACAGTAATGTCACTTTGCAAAAAATTGGCAGTTTCTCATATGAAGTTAAGTATAACCTCAACATAATTTCCAGATATTCCATTCTTATATATTCACCCAAGAAAACTGAAATTATATGTCAACACAGAGATTTGTGTGTGAATATTTACAACAGTTTTATTCATAATAGCAACAACAACAACAAAAAAAAACTGTTTGAAGAAACCCAAATGCCCATCAGCTGGTGAATGGATGAACAAACTATAGAACATGTGTGTTGCACAGTGCTACTTGGTAATGAAAAAAGGGGGAAATATACAAAAATATGGATGACTTCTATAGACACTGCAGTAAGTGAAAGAAAACAGATACAAAGGTCTATATATTATACAACTGCACCTATGTGATATTCTGGCAAGTTAAATATGGATGTTCTAGAAAAAATAATCTAGAGGCAGTATGACCTGGGGGGATTGTTAGGTGGAACACGAATTAGCAGGTTGTGTGCTGACCCTGGCTTTACTTTGTGGAAAAGGGCTGGGAGGTAATTGGACAGGGAGGTATGGATACAGAGATAGTTTTGCAACCCAGCTCTGCTAGGGCTAAGTTGTGTGCTGTCGGGCAAATCAGCTTCTTCTGCCTTGATTTTCTCCTTAGTAAAATAAGGATAACAATCAATCCCCAAGACAAGCGAGAGATAAAGTGGGGTTGTAGATAAAATGTCTCACAGCCAAGAGTGAGGTGGTGCTCTCTACATAATCTCGATCCTACACTTTTCTTGTTGGTTTCTTTCCCTTGACCGCCATTGATGTAGTCTTATTCCTTTCCTCTGCCTCACGTTAGGAAATGTAAGCACAAATCAGTGCTGGATCAAAATGTGTCGCCCAGCCAGCTTCTTCTCAACACCAGCCCTCAGTGAAGTCTTTCTTTGCCCTCTCTTAGCTGCTAACATTCCACATGACCTTGGGCAAGTCAACTTTCTCCTTTCTCAGAAGTTTTCCTTTAAGTGAAGTGCTGGAGCCAGGCAACTACCCTTTATAATTCCAGGCCCTTCACTAGTGGTTTCTGCCCCTTCACTCCTGGATTCTAGACAGGAAGGAAGAAACAGTAGAACTCAGCAAGCACTTGCACATGCAGATATGCAGAAGCCTTGGGCCTTCGCCTGTGGTCCAACCCTGAGTGGAAAGATAGCCTTGGGCAAGTCTGGCAGGAGAAGACGGATGAAGAAGTCAGGGTAGTTCCAGTTCCCGCTACCTCTGCACAACCCCTTACCCAGCAGAGCATTGTGTGGGCCGCTATCCTTCAGCAAAGAAAAAAATCATTTCTCAGAAAGGGTTCAAATGTTCCAAACCAGAGGTGCCAGCATCCCCTGACAACTGGCCATACTCCATCTTCTTGAGTTTCTGGTTTTCAAAGGGTACTACAATATGATTCCTATCAGGATCAAATGCCAAGGCATTTGAGAAGAAAAATCTAACCTAGCTGCCTCCTGGGGGAGCCATACATTTGAGAACATTTTGTCGAGAGGGGAATCCGGCACAGACTTGGCTCCTTCCTTATTTGTATTCCATGGGACAAGTGAGACATTTCATATGGGAATAAACGGTTGTACAAGGGAGCATTTCAGATCGGGACTCTCAGACACAGCCGTGGTTAGCCTTCCCAGAATTTTCCCCATCCTCTCTAATTACAGGAAGTAGTGTGTCATCTTTGCAATGAAAAATGAGGGGTCAGGCCTGTCTCCTGCAGCAGGGAGGGACAGGGCACCCTCAGAATACAGAGGGCTGTGGCTGAGCACATCTGGCCCACAGCCCGCTCCAGCAAGAAGAAAAAGGCAGAGAACCCTGGTCGACCCTGTGACTTCAGCCCCAAACAAGCCTTTGCAACAAGAGGCTGAGCAGCTTCAGGGGAAGGATTCAAAGAAGAGCTATTCACCTTGCCTGGCAGAGGGCAATTGATTTTGGTCTGATGTCTTTTTTCTTTAGCCGTGCTACACAGTAATTTCTGAATTGTTTTGCTGCAACAGCCCTACATTTTAGAACAGCATTTTGTCTCTGATGGGTATATGCTCTGTAAAAAGACCATGGGGCTGGGTCCAGATCTCAGTATTTTCCTGTAGTGGAAGTGAAAACCCCACTTCAAGGATTCAAAGCAAAAAATAAATAAATAAATGAACACAAACTACCCAGTATTGTCCTCTGAACATGGTTGATACTCCATAAACTATCCAATATAGTCCTCTGAATGTGGTGGATAACCCATAAATGATGACTCTTTCTATAGTTCTTTTCAGGACACCTCCCTTCTCCAGAAAGGATCACACAGGCCAAACTGGATATGAGATTTACTTTACTAGACCAGTAGTTCCCAAAGTTGGTACTGGGAACCTCTTAGAAATACAGTGGTATCTGGGAACTGCTTAGAAATACAAATTCTCAAGCATCACCTCAGATCTACTAAGTCAGAAACTAGGGCTGAGGCTCAGCAATCTGTTTTAATGAGCCCTCTAGGTAATTCTGAAGCACACTTAAGTTCAGGAACAACCACACTTTGTTTTGCAAATTTGAGCTAAGAAAATTTAAAATTGTTTAGCGTAATATATTAATTGGTCTCATTCTATGCATCAGATTTGAAATGCAATTTTCCTCAAATACATACATCATCATAATTTGTACTATTTCAATGTGGTGGGCTGAATAAATTTAGAGCAATATTTCTAATATATCTACTGGTCATGCCTTTTTAGTACCAGGATGCTTTTGGCAGCAGATAACAGAAGATACTGACTGAAACTAGCTAAAAGAAAATGTGTTAGCTCCTATACGAAGAATCCCACAAGGGGGTACATCTGGGATAGTACTAACTCTTCCAGGATTCTGTCTTTTGGGTGTGAGTGTAACACTGGTTATTATCAAAGTGAGGCCCGATGGCCACACTTTTAAATGCCACATCCAGACTTTACTTTGAGAAAGAATCCTAGTTTTGTGTCTTTTTCTTTTGGAAACAGAAAATCTTTTTTATGAGGTTCTTAAATATTCCCACTTCCAAGTCAGTGACCAACAAAATACAAAGAACGCAATTGGCTTACGTCAATCTCTTAGGACATTTCATGGGCTGAATTATCCTCATTCCCCTCACCACACATACAAAATTCGTGCACCGAAGTTCTAATCCCTAGAACCTCAGAATCCCTAGAACCTCTTACTAGGGCCCTTGCGTGAATTAAGAGGAGACCATAGGATGGGTCCTAGACAGATATGAATGGCTTCAGTATGAGATTGGAGTTCTGCTGAAAATCCAAGGAAGGTCAAGGGAGGGTGGCACAGATCAGATTCTCTATCTTATCCCTTAGAAGGAACATATACAACCAGCACCCTCATCTCAGACTTGTGACTTCTAGAACTGAGAGACAATATATTTCTATCATTTAAAATACCTACTCTGGGGCACTTTGTTACAGGAGCCTTAGCAAAGTACAATGAAGCGATAGACTAACTATTGGAGAATAAGTTGCCGTGAGGACTACATCTTACTAGGTAAGGAATCTACTGATCTACCTGCTACTCTGTGCTCCTAAGGTGTGTGAGAAGCGGCATCATGAACTAGGAGTGCCAAAGCTTCAGAACCTGGGTTTGTGTCACATTCCCGACTATCTGTGAGCTAACCACTTAAGTTCTCTGACACTAAATTGTGAGGTCTACCTCTATGAAATGAAGTATCGGTTATTAGCAGAGACATTTTCAGTGATACTACCCTGCTCCCAGCCCATCCTAGACACTAGTCCTCAGTTTGTTCTGTGCTTTTATCCTATCGCCACTCTAGTTCCTCCCTTCCACCACAATGAGAGTACTGGAGTTTGTTTCTGCAGAACTAATTGCATGGAGTAGGTCAAGAGAAAAGACAAAGGAGAAGAACCTATGTCTTAAGCAGAGGTCAAGCCCAGAAGGATGGGAAGAAGTGACACAAAATGTCAAGAAGTTTAGGGCAGTAGAGAAAGAGATTTTTGCAAGCTTTTAGCTAAGTAAGGGGCTTCATAAAGTGTGGAATGGTAGGAAAATTAGGAAGGAGGGAAAAAAAGACTTCCAAAGAGATCTGCTAGGGTTTGGGGATTAGGAACCATTTCACATTTTCAAGAGGTATCGATAAAAAGTGGAATTCTTAAACTGTAGTAAGAGAATGAAGTTGGACTGCAACAGCATCCTCTTGAAAGACTTGATGAAAGAGTTAAAAAAAATTAAAATTATAGCCAACACCCCCGCAAAAGCAAAGACCCAGCAGCAGCCAAGCAGAAGTTACAACTTCCTGCCATAAAATCTAAAAAGCAGTAGAAGAATGAAACTGACATGTCTGCCTTTATTTGTCATGACTTGTAAACTTGCTCTAGAAGCCTTTCTGATGGAATAGGGTGAGAATTTACAAAACAGTGCTCTGATCTGGAGAGAAAAGAACCAACACAGGGCTACCAGTTTAAACACAGGATGCCTACTTATGTATACATTTAAAATAGATAGTAAGCTCAGGGTCAGCCTGAACTGCAAAGCATGACCCTGTCTCATAAATCTTCAAATGTGTCAGTTGCTGGAAAAGGAAAATGTATATCACATACCTAGATTTAGTAACTTAACGTTTTGCCACATTTACAATACTGCATAGGCCGCACATTTTTTAGAATTCTTTTTAGAGTAAGTTGCAGACATCAAACATAATAGTTCAGCATATATCTCTTTAAAAAATAACCAAGTTCTACTGAGCAATAACACTAGGATCCCACCTGAGAAAATCATTAATTACCAGTCCAGATTCAACTCTCAGCAGCTTTCAATATGACTTTTACATCTTTGTTTAAAAAAAAAAAAGAATTAAAATACTATCAGGAATTGACACATTGGGCCAGAGATTTAGCTCAGTGGTTCCAGTGCCTGCCTCGCAAGTGCAAGGTCTCTGGTTTGATCCCTGGTAACCACCTACCACAATGCTAGGCCTAGTGACTCAGGCTTGTAATCCCAGCATTCTCAAGGCAGAGGCAGGAGGATTGCTGAGTTCAAGGCTTGTCTGTGCTCCATAGTGAGCTCGGGACCAGCCTTAACTACAAAGTGAGATCCTGTCTCAAAAAAAAAAAAAAAGAATTGGCACATTTTACTGGTTGTTATGTCTCTTTAGCCCTTTTTAATTTTTAGCACCTCACTACTTTTGTTTTTATGATGTTGACTTCATAAATAGTGTGGGCCAGTTTTCTTGTGAATAGTCCACATTCTGGATGGCTTGGTGTTTCCTAGTCTCCCAGCAACTAACAAAGTTCTGGGAAAGAGAAGGTGAGAGGGATATGTAGGGTTACGTGGGTTCCATGGTAAATAGGGGTGACAGTGCAGCGAGGGACGGCACAGTGCATTGGCAGATGGAAGGCCAAGTTCTCGGGGCACCTGACCTCTCAGTCCACTCAGACCCTCAAGATTTCAGCTGTTCACCTCCTTGGACATCCCTTGGTGCACGATGGGGGACATGGCCTGGGGGATCCATCCAGTTGGTGAGTGAGGCCTTAAGGAAGGGCTCAGAAATGGATCAAGGCATGTCCAAAGACATGAAGCTGACTTGGAGGCAATCCCACTGACCAAAACAGGAAAAAAAAATTGAAAAATAAGTGAATAAGCTAAATATCACATTGTAACACATAAATAAAAGAGCTGCTCATGATTCCTTACTGATAGAAATAAGAAATTAAATAAATACACAGAGAAATAATAGCTCTTCCTTAGAAACTTCAATTAATGAATGTAGATGAAATAAATATTTTAAAAATCATGAGGTAAGCACTAACTATAGTATTGTCGTAGGCAGAGTCTATGAGTGGGTGTTCAAAAGGTGTTAGAAAGTTTGAGGAGCAATATTCGTATAGTCTCAAAGTATCTCCTTCAAGATACTTTATACCATATAGTAAAATATTAATTTTGGAGTGAAAACATCCAGCAATACCTCCTTAACTGCGATTGAAGTTAACTACTCCCAGTTATAAGACATACTGATACAATATCATTGTGACATTTCTGTCCAAAATATATAATCTCAACCCAATACAGAGCAAGCATCAAATAAGCACCAATTACAGTTATCCTGGCATGTGACTGGCCAACATTCTTTAAAAGTGGCAAGGTTACAAAAGATAAGAAAAGACAGAGAAACTGTTACAGGCTAGAGCAGATAAAAGAGACCTAGCAAATAAATTCATTGTGACATCCAGATTAGTGGAAGAGCTTGTTAAATTGAAATTAGGCTTGTATCTAATTAATAAAAATTAATACCATCAATAATATCATTAACAGTGCCAATATTCATTTCATGGTTCTGATCACTGGCTATAGTTACGTCAGGTGTTATATTAACATTCAGGACAGCTGAGCTACAGGTTTATGAGTACAGTTGATACTGTTTTGGGAACTTTTCTGTAAATCAAAGTTCATTTTTAAAAAATAGAAGTTCAGTTGAGTGTCCAGTAGTTACCCCAGTCTGAGGGACATAAAAGTTGGTCCCTTTTTTCAGTATTTTGCTTTCCAGCCCACCAAGCTGTCTGAAATCTATGATCTAAGATGCATTCATTACTTTCTACTAAGGTTGTGTGCATATCCAAAGAGTCAGGCAATGGATATTTATTGAGCACTGTGTGTGTTTCAGCACCTGCTAAATATGAGGAGAAGTTAGTGGATTACACAAACAAGACCTCTGTCCCTCTGGAGCTTATAATCAGCCATTTGTATCTTAATGCTAAGGTTTGTTAGTCGGTCTGCTCCACTTCGTACAGGAGCCACTAACCAAGGGCCTAAGGGGAAGTAAATTTTAATGAGTCAAAGAGACTAAGCTTAGATCAGGTACCATTTGGAAAAGCCAGATCTACCCAGGCACTTCCGGAAGTTCTAAGGGCTGAGCATGGCCCTGACACCAACAGAATGGGGCCTTTGACCAGCTAAGACACTGAGAAGTAGGAAGAAAATGTTCAAATGGGAAGTGGAACAAGGGAGGGTGAGGGGAAAAAGAAAGGAAAGGAAAAGTGGAAAAAAGAGAATAGAGGAGAAAATGGAAACAGAGCCTTTGTAAATGGGGAGGGGAGAAAGGATTGAAAGGAAGGGAGGGGTTGAGGAAAAAGAGGAATCAGGATGTAGTATGTACAAGAACAAATTTCCTATGAGGACTGCAATCCTTAGGTACATCAACGTGTCTCAACAAAATTAATTTTTGAAAACAGAATGCAGGTAAGGTCTCAGTGGCACCTGAAGTAACAAGAGTCAGCCTGAGGGGAGCAGGGCTGTGCACCGGTGCTGCTCTCATGGTCCTGCGTGAGCTGATTCATCAGGCCCCACAGCAGTGCTCCGAGCAAGCTTGTGAGGTTCTCTCAGCAGGGAGCATCTGAAGACAGTGCCCACGGTGCCACTGCTGGAAGGCAGTGGAGTTAGTCATGGACCAGGGCTCCAGAGTCTGTGGACTGATACTCTCAGTTGCATCTTCCAGAGCTGGTGACGATGCCCTGGCACAGGGAAGGAAGGAGGGTACCAGGGCCAAGACCCCACAGCCAGCTCTAAGGAAGCAAAGCAAAGCAAAGCAACGGTGATTACCGCTTTGTATGAGTTCCTAGTATGTCCTACTGGCATTAGTCATCTAAAAATCATACTTTTGAGACCCTATATTCTCATTTTACAGGCTTACAGAGGGTAAGCATTTTGCCCAAGGTCACAGAGTCTAGTACTAGGTGAAACCAGGATTCTGCTGATTTGTGGAATCTTTAGACTTAGCTGCTGTCATTCTGCCCCCTGGC
>PVIC010037145.1:0-18225 GCA_004025085.1 Thryonomys swinderianus
ATCTCCCCCAGCACTGAGGACTGAATACAGGGCCTTTGCATTGAACTATGACTCCATCTCTTTATTTTTTTTCAAGATAGGTCTCACTAGGTCTCTAAAATTTTCCAGGCTGGGCTTGAATTTGTGATCCTCTGGCTCTAGACTCCTAGAGTGCTGGAGTTACAGATATGCTCTACTATATCTAGCTTTTAAAAGCATCTAGGATTTAGGATATTTTCAATGTATAATGGGTTTTTCAGGACATAAGCCCACTGTAAGTAAAAAAGCATACACATACACTCACACACATGCGCATACCCACTGTATGTGTATCTATGTACACCCAGAGAAAAAGTCCTACGTATACAGTGAAAAGTGTATTGGTAGCAGCATCAGAGAGGTGGAGAGGATTTCAGTTTTATTTTGTGCTTCTATAGTTCTTCCCATTTTAATGGGTTAGTTTTATATTTTTAAAATAATTTTAAAAATTTTTCAAAAAGCCCTGCTTCTTCTCTCAAATGATCAGCTTAATACAGTAAAATAGGAGGCCATCTGTTTTTTTTTCCAAGTATTTTGGCTCTTCATACTTATGAAACATGCAGAAGCCTCTACTTTTTATTGTAGTAAAATACATGATATCCATTTCATGCTTCCAGGCGCCTCACAGAAGTGGACTCATAAAACATTTGTTCTTTGGTGTACCATTGTCCTCCCGTTCACCCGGCCAGAGGCACTTCCTTGCTCCCGCCCTTTGGCTATTGTAAACAACGCAGCTACGAACATGGGCTCGAGTTCCTGCTTGCAGTTCCTTTGGGTGTAAGCCTGGAAGCGGAACTGCTGGGTCATGCAATAAGCGCATGTGTGACTTTTTCCAGAGCTGCCATACTGAGTTCCACAGCCGCTGTCCTGCTTTGATTTCCTCTAGTAAGGTGCAAGGGCCCCCTCTCCAGAGTCCTCAGTTTTATTTGCATTCACAGTAGCCATCCTAATGGATCCGAAGATGGTATCTCATTGTGACGGTGGCTCACACTTGCTTCATGTTAGATATGTTGAGCAGCCTGTGGTCACGAGCCATCTGAATATTCCCATGAACGAATGTCTTAGTTAAGTGCTTTATCCACTGTATATCAGGCTGCTGGTTTTGTTGTTGTTGAGTTTTAGGGGTGCTTTCATATTCCAGATATAAACCCTTACCAGATGTATGATTTGTGCTTTTCTACGTGTAAGTCTTTGCCTTTCTTGGTCTGTGGCTAATTCCCAAGTATTTCATTCTTCTGATGCTGCTGTAAATGAAGTTTTTCCTTAATTTCCTTTTTGGGTTGTTCATTTCTATTATATAGAAATAAAACTAAATATTCTGTGTTGAATTTGTATTCTGCTAATGCTGAATTTGCTTATTTTAATGGATTTTTGTAGGTTCTTAGAATTTTCTACATATGAAATCATGTCATACTTCTTGGTTTTCTTCCTATTAATCACCACATAATGTTTATATATTGAATTTTATTTGTGTATTGTTTCCTGTACCTTCTGCTAGAATTATAGGCTTCAGGGTCATTGTTCACCTTGGTCACTGCTTTGTCAAAAAAAAAGAAAATTGTGTCAGCTTATGCTATTTCTCCAAATGGAAAACATGTTTTCTTTGAAGTATCTGGGCAATAGGAAACGGTAATGGCTGTAGTCAGGGAAAGGTAACAGCTTTCTAAAGCAATGTTTCCCAGGTACAACCCATGAATCTGTGACGCTGAAACAGTTTAGACAATCACTGAAGTCACGGACTGCTAAGCCCCGTCACATACAAATCAGCATCTTCTGGAAATGAGGCCCCAGTACCTACCTGCACTGGGAGAAGCTCCCACCTACACTTAGACCAGGATTTGAGACTCACTGCACAGATGAGGACATGACTCCTCTCTGCCTGCTTCTCCCTACATGGAAAAAGCAGGTGGCAGAGAGCAGGGAACTAAAAGTCCACAGGTAGAAACACAAGACCTGCCCGTGACACTTGCTAGCTAACTGCGCACAAGCCTGCTCGCAAAGTCGTGGCTTTTTTCAGCCGTAAGTTGGGTATAATAATCCTTGCCCTGTCCACAGCCTTGGGACTGAAACCCGAATGTAAAACCTTTTTTAAATTGTTGGAAATCAAACTCATGTAAGAGATCATGACAAAGTTGGGTTTTTTTCTTTTTTGGAGGAGAAGTACCATCTTCAAGGTAAAATATGTATGAATAATTTTAAAATACAAATGAGAATAACTAAATCAACATGTATGGGTGCTTACACATCTAGGAACTGATCGGAACCTTCTACATCTTAGTAACCCGAAGCCTCACAGGAGTCTTAGGTGGCACCATAATCATCATACACAAGAAAATAGACACAGAAAGCAACGCTTTATCTGAATAGCTAAGTCACTTTCCCAAAGACTCACATCTAATAAATAGCAGAGTCAGAGACAGAAACAAGTTCAAACAGACCGAGGGCAGAAGTAAATCCAGGGAAGAAAGCACTTCTCCCACACAACAGAGGTTTGTTGTTGTTTTTTAAAAACACTTGGTAGGCTTCATCATGACTTATAATTATGAATTTTGAAAGGTAATTTGTCTAATTTTAAGATCGTATGAGTAGTCTAGGAAATGCAAATCCGTTATTATAAATGCTACCTGAATGTCCCCCAAAATGGTTCTTACCTTGATTCTAGGAAGAAGAGTCTGAACTTTTTAAGCACTATGATTTTTGACATTAAAATGACAAGTTGCAGCCAAGGTACTGACCTCTCTGTTACCTCAGGGAGCTGGGCCAGGGGAAGGGAGGGAGGGCACATGGGCAGCAGGGACATTTAGCACGGGCACCAGGAGAAGGCAAGATGGCAAGGGACAGCCTACACATAGAGCCCCGTGTGAGCCAACGTGAGACACACCATATTTCTGATGAGCTCTTCACGCCTTCTTTGCCTTCAAGTGAAAACTGAAGGCATGAAATTCCTTTTTTGTTAACGTTAAGATATGGTAATGCTAAGCATTCATGACCGTAGGCATGGAAAATTGATGAAATTACAGTCTGTTCAGGGAAATAATATGGCTATGAGAAAAGAATCCTTGCCTGTGTCAGGATCCTGGTGGCAGCTTTTTAAAACAGGTGAACATTTTCTTCCTTCTCTGCTGAAAAACATCCCTTTGTATGATATGCCAAGCGGATGTCTGTGAAGAAAGGTCAAAGGAAAACAGAGAATGACACAAATAATTGAGATATTTTTAAGGGCATGTAAGTCAGTGAGCATTTCATTAGTATCATCTCAGCAATTTTCTGCTCTCCAAGAAGTAGCCAAATTGAAATCATATCCTCCTACTTAATGAGCAGAAGAATGTGATTATGTTGCCATAACATTAAGATTGGAGACGGTCATGTGATGGGCATCGGGTGAAGCAGTTTTGATCTAAGTAAAATTAACCTACTTCTTTCCCATGATTACTTTTTTCAGTAGGACGCATTAAAAATCACTTCTTTATGAATAAATACCAGCCACAAATCAATGTTCAAAGAAATATATTTCTAGCATATGCCAAATTAAAGTTACAAGCAATTAAAAGAGTATGGTATACCAAATCTCAAACACTGAGCTTCCGTCTTAAGGACATTAATTGAATCACTTAGTTACTGATACTCAGTACAAATTTTGGGATTTAAACCTCATCCACTTTCTAAGTGCTGAGATTATAGGCATGCACAACTGGCTGGGATGTGTATTCTTAATATTACATGTGTTTAGGTTCCCAAGTAAACTGATGAGACTATGATTTCACAAACTGGAAGAAACAATTTTGCACTGACAGTGTCATCTAACAATAAGTAATGAGGCTCCTAGAGAAATAGCAACAGAGAAAAAAATCCACCACATTTAGTCAAAAGTTGATTTTCATTCCTTAGGTAAATATGTCTCAGAAAACCAGGTGGCTTTTTGTTTGTTTCTTTGTTTGTTTCCGAGACAGGGTCTTGCTTTGTAGTTCAGGCTGGCCCTGAGCTCACTATGGAGCCCAGGCAAGCCTCGAACTCAGCAATCCTCCTGCCTCTGCCTCCTGAGTGCTGGAGTGACAGACGTGAGCCACCATGCCCGGCAAAACCAGGTTTTATTAATGGCTGACTCTATGGTTTGTTTGTTTTTTCCAGAGCTGAGGATCAAACCCACACATGGTAGACAGACACTGTGTCCCTGAGCCACACCCACCTCCGTGCGAGGAAGTGAAAGATACCTCAGTGCCTGCTCTTAGCCCATCTGTGCCCTGTGCTTCTCCCCACAGTCCCTGCCTGCCAAGGAACACAGTTTTGTTCTAGATTCCTATCCTAGTCCAGTCTTTCCTTCCTCGCTATGAAGAAATTCAGGGAAAGGTAAAAATGCTTAGGCCAGAAACCTTAATTTGAATAAAGACTTTTTGGGATGGTTCTGAAAAGAGATTCTGCTTACTCTCAAGTACTCAGAATGTGATGTCATTCATTCTGGTTCTGGGTTTTTAAAATTTATTTTTGCTTCAAATGTATAGAAAACTCTATAAAATACCCCTATATTTATTGTTTAGCTCTATCTCAATCTTAAAATTATTGCCGTATTTGTTTTATGTATATAAAAAATTGAAACATCACTGATACACTGCCTGTCTTCCTTCGCGCTCCTCCCCCCATCCTGCCTGCAACTCCTTACACGTCAGAACTTCTAGAGTGGTGGTGATGAACCTATGGCACACATGTTTATCTTTTAAGATAAAAGATGTTAGTGTTTAAGCTGTTTTTTATTTTCTAAACAAATGCTCTGTATTCAGGTTTAATTGTAATGTTGGCACTTTCAGATAAATAAGTGGGTTTGGGGGGCCGGAGGGTTAGCTCAGTGGTTCCGGCGCCCGCCTCGCAAGCACAAGGTCCTGAGTTCGATCCCCGGTAACCACATATAATGCTGGGCGTGGAGACACGCCCACCAACCATCAACACCGCATACCACAGTGCTGGACGTGGTGGCTCACGCCTGTCATCCCAGCACTCGGGAGGCAGAGACAGGAGGATTGCTGAGTCTGAAGCTTGCCTAGGCTACATAGTGAGGTCAGAGCCAGCCTGAAATACAAAGCAAGACCCTAAGTTAAAAAAAACTTAGTGAAGGGCCGGAGGGTTAGCTCAGTGGTTCCGGCGCCTGCCTCGCTAAGCGTAAGGACCTGAGTTCGATCCCCGGTTACCACATATAATGCTGGGCATGGAGACACGCCCACCAACCATCAACACCGCATACCACAGTGCCGGACGTGGTGGCTCACGCCTGTAACCCCAGCACTCGGGAGGCAGAGACAGGAGGATTGCTGAGTTCGCGGTGGCTTGCCTGGGCACCATAGTGAGCTCAGGGCCAGCCTGAACTACAAAGCCAGACCCTGTCTCCAAAAGCAAAAAAAAAAAAAAACAAGTGGGTTTGGGGTCACAGTTTTGGCACTTGGCTTTGAAAGGTTCGCCATCCCTGGGCTAGAGATGAATCCCTGAGCCCTGTCTCCAGCTCTACCTCCTTCCCAATCCGCTGAGCCACTCCTCTGGCATCACCTCCAAGGACTCCCAGGACAGAGCAGCAGGTATATGCAACAAAGGGAACACCTTTTCTCTAGAGGTTTGTAAAACAACAGTGAGACCAAGGATGTGTGGCTCTAGGTTTTAGTATCACCAGTTCTAAACAGTGTCAGTGACAACATAATCCTCCTAAGGAAGTAGTGGTGTAAAGGTCTTTTATCAAGTTTTAAAATAGTTATAGTTACTGTTGAGTAACATTTTACTAAGTTTAGGTGTCGTTAAAATCAAAATGTATTCTTTTTAACTGCTGATTTTTATTTTAAAACTACAGAATCTATTTGAGCCTCTTTCCTCATCACTGAGACACAATAACATTCACAACTTAAAGAAGGATGGGTTTATTTATTTATTTATTTATTTATTTTTGAGACAGGGTCTCACTTTGTAGTTCAGGCTGGCCCTGAGCTCACTATGGAGCCCAGGCAAGCCGCTGTGAACTCAGCAATCCTCCTGTCTCTGCCTCCCGAATGCTGGGATGACAGGCGTGAGCCACCACGCCTGGCACTGTGGTATGTGGTATTGATGGCTGATGGGCGTGAGTCTCCATGCCCAGCATTGTACGTGGTTACCGGGATCGAACTCAGGACCTTGCACTTGCGAGGCAGGCGCTGGAACCACTGAGCTAAATCTCCGGCCCCAGGATGGGTTTATTTTTGACTCACAATTTGTAGAGGTTTAAGCCCATGTTCCACTGGTTCCAAGGAAGGACAACATAGGAGAGGGGCATAATACAGGAAGAGCTGCTCACTTCATGCCAAACCGGAAGCCGAGAGACAAGAAAGGAGCCAGGAAGGGAGCTATAACCTTCCAGGTCATGCCCAGGTCATGACCCACTCTTCTGATCATGCCAGTCTTTAACAGCAAGTCAGTCATATGGCCCCTATAGCACAATAAATATCCCAAACTCTCACCTATGATCTCATGAAGACTTGGGAGACATGTAGGTAAAAATCATAACATTCTGCTCCTGGCCCCTTTGAAGATTCACACACCTCTCTTTATGCAAAATACACTCAGTCCATCTCTCATAGTTGCCAAAGTTCTAACAGTCCTGGCACTGCTGAAAAGCACAAGAACCAAGTCTCCTCTTAAACTCAAGGCAAACTCTTAGCTGTGAGCCCATATAAAAATCAAAAAGAAAGTTAAACCCTGCTGAGATACAGTGGCATAGAATAAACATTCTCTTTCCAAAAAGAAAAGAATAGCAGGATAGAAAGGAATGGGCCCAAAGACAGACCACAGCCCAGCTGGGCAAATATTAAATACTGTAGTTCCACATCCAGCATCCATGGCAAGTTATAGTGACCTCCACAGGACTTGGATGGCTCTGCCCCTCCCATATTAGCAGTGGTGATAGACTTCACGTCTTCTCTCATGAGCTGTCTTTTCCGCAGACATTCCATGTTCCTGACTTCTCCAACTTCCTGGGGTCTCCACTATTCTTTCAGTTTTCACGTTCACAGCTTCATATACTGCCTTCTCAGGGACACACTCTCTGACTTCCTAGACCTAAATCTGGGTAGAAGTCTCACTGACCCTACAATGCTTGCATCTGGTATGTCTGCAAAGCCAGAAACACATGGACGATGCCAAGATCTGTTGCCACTTCAAGCAATAGCCAGGCCCTCTTGAGCCATGGTTCCAGAGGACATTGTATCTAGATGTCCCCCCAAGCTTCAGGTACTTACTTATAAGCAAGGCTTCAGAGAGGTGGCCAGATTAGAGTATGATACCGGGATTAAGGTTATATGATAACTAAATCAGTTTAACATAGTTCTGGATGTGGAGAAGGGAAGCCTTACCCCAAGTGTGGGTTGTATCACCCAAAACACTGAAAGCCTGAGTGGAATTAAAAGGCATGATGGAAGGCAGGCTTGCCGCTGACTGCTTGTTGATTGCTGTTTCCTGCCCTTAATCTCAGTCTCCCAGAAAGTCTCAGGACATGAGTGAAATGTAGATAAATTTTCCCTCACATGTAGTCTGGAGTTTAACTACCAGTGGAATCATTATGGAAACCTCTTGACCTGATTTTTAGCTGCAGTACAGTCAGCACTGGGCCTTCTAGGGCTCCCTCAAGCTTGGTTCACAGGATCCTAGAGCTGTTTCTCCAGTTGGGGTCTCCAAACCCTGCCCTCCACAAACCATACACAAAGATGCCTAACTCACGCGGTCAAGTATAGTCCCCGTAGGAACTCCACTTCTCTGGTACCAAAATCTGTCTCAGTCTCTTTCACTATCTGAGATGCAATACCTGACATCTACAACTGAAAGGAGGACTGGTTTGTTTCACCTTCAGCTTTGTAGAGGACTCAGGCCATAGTCTGCTAGCTCTAAGGCTGGACAGCACAGAAGAAGGGCACAGTGGAGGAAAAGTTGCTCAGTTATTAGAAGACAGGAAGAAGAGAGAAGGGAGCTGGAAAGGGAGCTATAACACTCCAAGTCACACTCACAGAATAACAAGAAATTGTATTAACGTTCATTATATGATTATCAGTGAAACTCTTTCATGATGTGGAGGAAACAGTGTTCAAAAAAATGTCTATTTAGATTCTGGATGCAGGTCAGTGGCAGAGTTCTAGAGCAATTTTCTCACATATGGGAAGCCATGGGTTCAATCTCCAGCATTTCAAAAGAAGGAAGGAAGGAAGGAGGGAAGGAAGGAAGGAAGGAAGGAAGGAAGGAAGGAAGGAAGGAAGGAAGGAAGGAAGGAGGGAGGGAGGGAGGGAGGGAGGGAGGGAGGGAAGGAAGGAAGGAAAGAAGGAAGGAAGGAAGGAAGGAAGGAAGGAAGGAAGGAAGTGAGAATGGAGAGAAGAGAGGAAATGGAAGGGAAGAAAGAGAAAGAGAATGCAGAATAGATACATCACTGTTTGTGATGTGTTGTTTCACTCCCAAATTTCATGCTCGTTTATTGAAGTAGCTTTTTGATACCTCCACTTGTCCTACGGACACTGCAAAGTTAGTGATATACATGGATCTACTTTTTCCCAACTCATGCCAGCTAGTGCCTCTTTCCAGGCTTTCCAGCAAGTCACACCACCACTATCCAACTAGGTAGTCAAGGCAAATTCCAGGATGCATTGTGGATTTTCACCCTTTATACCATTTCTCATATCCAAATAATACCTATGTGATTTCCAGTGCTATCAGTCTAATTTAAAGCATCTAGGGCCATAAACTCCCAGTCTTCCTACATTAACATTCCTCTCTCTCCAATCCACGCTTTCTACAGATACCTGACCAGTGATGCTGGCCCCTCTCTGGATCCTTTGATGGCTCCTTACTGCTCTCACCGTCACGTCCACAGCCTGCCAGACCCTGGGCTTCCTGCCAACCCCATCTCAGAGCACTTAGACCCTCACACGCCTGCTCTGCCTCCAGAGGGCTTGTTTCTGACCCCCCCCCATCTGTCCCCAAATCAGGCCCATTACACTAGTCCTCTCCCCACAGGAGTCTGGGAAACTTGTGTCTTAGCTCCTCAAGGCCTCATTCATTGTTGTCCTTTGTCTTGTAATTTAAGTGTCACCTCTTCAGAGCGGTCTTCCTTTGCTCTACTAATAACCCCTCACAGCTTCCTGAGCATGGTGTCTGCTTGGCTCCCAGTGGATGACTGGTTTTCTTCATTCTCTTTTAAGCACCACGGAGTAGCTGCTCACCCAGTTTGCTCCACACTGTCATTAGTGCCTCGCCTGGAGTGCTCGCACGCGGCCCGCAGTGGGTACGGACTGAGCACGAACGAACAAACGCTCTCGTCCGGCTGCGCTTCCACGGGATGCAGAAGGAACTCTGACGCTCTCGTGTGACATCTTCCCACTGGTCCCAGAGAGAACACCCAAATGTCAAGCCCGGAGAAAGTACCATTCGGTTCCAATCAGGCAGGTAAAACGGCACCATAAGAAACTGAGGAGCTATCACATTCTTTGCTCAGAAAAACAAGACAAGGACTTGGCAAAGAGAAGATGAGGAAGACGTGCAGAGTTGAGCAAAGGACAGCGTCCTGACTCAGGTCACTGTGCCTCTCCAGGCGCGCTGAGGCCCCAGGGCAGCCCTGCCCAGCCATCTCCTAAACTGAGCAGAATCTGTGTCCTAAAAGCCTCTTCTCACTTGAAAGCCTAGAAATGTCATAATAGCACAGTCTCTCGGCCAGAGTGTCATGCGGACAAACCACGGCTCTAAATCACTCTACCCACCCAGCACGCAGCTCCAGAAAGGAGTGCGAGGTTAGTGGAAATGAGGCAGTGTCACTCTTGAAAGACACCGGCATTTACCAGCCCAGAGAGACAGTAAGAAAATGAGATAAATGGCCAGAAGTTTCTCTGAAAAGCATCCCCCGGGTTGGACAGGGTGATAGCAGCGAGTAAAAGTTAGTGAAGCGGGAGGCGGCAGACAGTGCAGGTACAGCTTTGTGGAATGATAACGAGATGAGGCGGACTCATGTCCTGAATCCTAGAAGACGGTCACCCACAGACATCCACCAGCTCCCAGCAGGTGCAGAGCACTGAGCACGGCCCGCAGCTCGGTTTGGTATCCGGTCTGCAGTGTGCAAGGTGCTGGAGGCGCTGGCCTCAAACCCAAGGTGGCCTCTGCTTGCTCAAGTGTCAGCTGCTTTGACCGTCCAGAGGGGACTCTCGCTTAAAGTTCACACAAACATCAGTAGTGGCCCTGCCTGAGGCCCACAGCTTCCAGAAAATGATCAAGCAGAGGCCTCACCCTCCTTGGCTAAATCCACGCATCATCAAAAATCTTCCCAGAGTAAAGGACAAACATTTCAGTGAACTCTCAAGGGATTTACAGGCAGCCAGACAGGGTAGGATATTTTTATCAATGGAAGGACATGTGTAGGAACTTAAAATCATGCCTGTATTACTCACTTTCCCATCAGGGGGAGCAAAATACCTGATACCCACGACTAAAAAGAGAAGTTTAATTCGGTGTCTAGTGTCAGTCTGTGGTCGGCACAGTGACGTGTGGTGGTTTGTATCAGGCGACACAGACAGATCAGCAAAGCTAGAGCTCTGGGTGCAGAGAACACAGGGGAGGGCAAGATGCTGGAAGAGAAGACTTCGAGAAGGGCTTCGTGGGGGTCCCGGGGAGGGCTTGGTGTAAGAGCTCCTGCTTAGAATGATGAGCCCTGAGCTCAAACTCTAGCACCAAAAAAGAAAGAAAGGAGAAGAAGCCCACGTGCTCTCCACGAAGGAGCCGAGTCTTGCTCTCCCGGCGCAGAGCTGCTCCAGAGATGTGAGCCAGGGCACGCGTGCCCCTGGGCGGGTGGATCGAGGCACCGGCCAGAGCAAGGCGGGGACCCTGAAAGGCAGCGACGGACGGAGTGACTGTCCGGGTAGGATGGAGACAAACCAGAGACCACAGGTCTCCCTCTGCCCAAGAAAATTTCAATTTACATCTGTTGTCCTAGCTTCATTTTAATAATGCTTTTTGCACTCATTTAAGTGCCTGGTTTGGATGAGAATTTCCATGTCCATGTAGCCATAGAGCATGAAAGAAAGCGGAGTCTGGGACATCCTTGGGGATCCGGGCTGGACATTCCTGAGGTTTATGGTTGCAGTTACTGGTAGCATAATGACGTGACTCGAAAATTCACAAAATACTTCAAGATAATCGGTCATGCTACACAATTCCCCTCTCATGATTTCCCTTTAATCTTCAAATATGTGAAGTTATACATGTGAAACTCAAACTTGTTGCTAGAGGGTTGAAGGTACACAGAGGAACTAGGGAGAATGTAAAATCATTAAGAGTCTAGTGATTGACACCAACAAGACATCTAGTTTCTGCTATCAAATTCCTTCCCAGTAGAAACCTCCTAGCTTGAACAAGAATGTTTTAGAGAAATTTCAGCACTTCAGGCCCTCAGCCATTTAAATGACAATACAAAATGGATCAATCAGGGAATTTTTAAACTTTTTATATAGTCCCTTGGGCCCAGAAACGTTCCAAATTACAAAATGGAAATGTTCACAGGGTTCCATCAACAACTTTTCCACACTGTGAATTTATAATTCAATGAGAAGAGTAACCTGAGGTCAACTGGTTCCTGTCACTCACCAGACATAATGTGCCGCCTGCCTGAACCATAAGCCCCCGCTCCCCAGCGCCTAGCTCCTGCCACCAGCACTGATATCTGGGTTGAACTTGAGCAAAAAGAAAAACTGTCAGCAACAGCTGCAACAGGAAGCACTAGGAAGACCCATCAGATTTATTATTACAGCCTCTGACGCCCATCAGAACCACCACAATTCTACCTTCCTCGCGTAGCATTTGCTGGGGCAGCAGTAACCAGCCCAAACCAGATGGCCAGCGGGGTGACAACACCCCGTCTGTCCTGGGGCCCCAGAGGCAGACAGCCCAGCCCAGCCCAGCCCCACCTGCCTCTGCCTCCATTTCTAAGTTTAAAAATGTATTCACAACTCCAAAGAGATTTTATTTATGTGGAGTACATATGTCAGCTATTACACTATTAGAAATTAAAACTGAAAACAAATTTAAATATATGTTAACATCCAGAGAGCCATAATTCATTAGCAAAAGAAATATATTTAGGTAAGAACTGTACTTCTAAAAACAAAATCTAGGGAGCAGAGCAGTGCTGTTCTACAGTGTGCCTGTCTCTTTAGATTTTCACGGTGGTGTCTGCACTGACTCCAATACACCGACTCTATTACAAATTTAACTGTCAAAACAACCTGAGGAAAACTCTACTCTATGCCTGTGAGAGAATACCATCCTAGTATTATTATGAAAACAATTCTGAGCCCCTAAAGGACTTGGGAAAACATACAGGACTTTGGAAATAGAGTGTGTGTGTGTGTGTGTGTGTGTGTGTGTGTGTGTGTGAGACCAGGGGGTTGAACCCAAGGCTTAAAGCAAGCTATACAAGTGTTCTATACTGAACTATACCCTCTATCCCAGTGATCATATTTTGAGAACTGATCTAGCATAAGTCAGATTAAACTTTTTTTTTTTTTTTGAGACAGGGTCTTGTTTTGAGTTCAGGCTGCCCCTGAGCTCACTCTGTAGCCCAGGCAAGCCTGGAACTCAGCAATCCTCCTGCCTCTGCCTCCCGAGTTCTGGGATTACAGGCGTGAGCCACCATACCCGGCACTGTGGTATGTGGTATTGATGGCTGGTGGGCATGAGTCACCACGCCGAACATTGTATGTGGTTACCGGGGATCAAACTCAGGGCCTTGCACTTGCGAGGCAGGTGCTGGAACCACTAAGCTAAATCTCCGGCCCTCTATCTTTATTTTTTAAGCACAAGGAGAAATTAACATACTTAAGAAATAATCTAAATGCACTGTTTTCCTTAAGCTTCTCTTTTCTTTCCCTGGATAAGAAACTTCTTTTGTGAATAGCTTTGAACTTAGACTCAAAGTAACCATAGGTTTTTGTTTGTTTTTTGCTTGTTGTGGTATGGAGGGGCCTTTGCCTTGAGCTACGTCCTCAGCCCTTTTTTTAAAAATTATTTTTCATTTTAGAGACAAGTTTTCAATAAGTTACCAAGCTGACCGGCTAATTTCAAACTTGCAATCTTCCTGACTTAGTCTCCCACGATGTGCATTCCCACACTCATTTAAATTATTAATTTTTATAGAAATGAATAGCTCTCTTACTTGATACTTAAATTTTACTTAGTTAGCTAACATCTAATTATACAACTATAACTGATAAAAACAGAATAAATAATTTATTACTGTAGCCACAATAATAAAGAGGTAGAGAGGCCAGACATGCACAGGCATGCTCTGCAAGCAACGCTAAGCCAAGAGTACTCAGGGTGCTTCAAACATGGGTCTGTCTGTGTCACAGAGAAAATAAAAGGCATGTGTTTTTCTGAATTGGTTAAATGCAAATTGTTTAGTGGACCCTCCATAGGACTGTATCTACTGTCATAAACATATTTTTAAAATCCCTAATGGAAAATAGTACAGAAAACTTAGAATATAGTATGCTCCATTTAACTGAAAATAAACAAAAAGAATTCCTATACTTCCACCTGTTGGAAACACCCAGGGAAAGGCCGGCAGGATGCACCCCGCTCCTGGTAGTGGTCACCTCTGAGGCAAGCAAAGATTTAGGATTAGAGTAGATGAGTTTCGTGGTTTTCTCTCTACTGAATTTTCTGCAGTGATTATTCCCTCTGTAATAAAAAATTAAATACAGTAGTGACGCGAGCTCCTCGTCAAGTACTGAAACGGGAGAAAAACAGAGCAGTTCCTCTCAGCCAGAGCAAAACAAGGCACTGGCAGTGCCCACCCGAGGTGCCTCACATCACAGCTCCACGTGTGGGCCACGCCCTCGCCTGCCACCCCCCAGGCAGCCAGCCAGAGAACATGGCTGTGCCACCTGACGACACAGCTGCGTCCCCAGGAAGGGCGGAAGAGCAAAGTGCTGCCGGCACACAGGAGAAGGAGCTGAGGCGCGCAGAGGACAGACGAAGGCGGACAGGGGTCCTAAGCACAAGCGGGCCTCGGCTCTGGGGAGCAGACACAGCGGGAGGAAAAGCGCTGCAGGTAGGAGGGACGGAATGTGTGAAGGCCTGGCGACAAGAAAGGCCAAGCGGGTTTTGGATACTTAGAAGAAAAACAGTGTGGTGGAATCCGAGAAGGGGAGAACAGGAGGTGTAGGAAAGAAGCAGTGGAAGTATAGGGCCGTGAAGTGGGAGCAGCTCTTTCCTGGTCTTATACGCTGTGCTAAGGAATGTGGTCCTTATTTTCTGAGTAATGGGGAGCCATCAAAATGTTTACATGATAAATTATACTCTTTGAAAAGATAGTGCCAGCTGAGATACAAAAGAATTCATATCAAATGATATTGATTCAAACTGGGGATTTAGCTCAGTAGCCCTGTTGCCTGTTTTTCAAACACAAGGTTATGAGTTCGATTCCTGGTACTGCAAAAAAAAAAAGAAAAAAGAAAAGAAAGAATGGAAGAAAAGAAGGAAGAAAGAATAGGTACCATTTCATAGCTGGCACTGACACTCAATGTGAGGTTTCTGATTGTGGCAGGGCCCAAGGGGACTCCTGGGGCTGGTTACAGTTTATTTCTTGATCTGGATCCTGGTTATGTAGGTAGGCTTAGTTTGTGAAACTTTGCAAGTTGTGGGCCGGAGATTTAGCTCAGTGGTTCCAGCGCCTGCCTCGCAAGCACAAGGTCCTGAGTTCAATCCCTGGTAACCACATACAATGCTGGGCATGGTGGCTCACACCCACCAACCATCAATACCACATACCACAGCACTGGGCGTGGTCACTCACGCCTGTCATCCCAGCACTCGGGAGGCAGAGGCAGGAGGACTGCTGAGTTCCAGGCTTGCCTGGGCTACGTAGTGAGCTCCGGGCCAGCCTGAACTCCAAAGCGAGACCCTGTCTCAAAAAAAACTAAAAAAAAAATGTCTCCTATATCTTTACTTGATATAATTGAGAACAAAGACATTGGAGGACAAAAGTAGCTTCTGATATTTTGCACTAAAGATCAGGGAGACAAGAATGCATGAGATCAAATCTAGACACGCTGTGTGTGAGACAGCATGGAAGCGCCTATGGAGAGAGGGTGACGGCTGCTGGACGTGCTCACGGGGACATCAAGACAGACGTATGGGGGAGGGTCACGCGTGAAACCGCAGCGTGGCGTGGAAGGTGTCTCTGAGGAGTCAGAGAAGTGAGTTCCCATATTTGAAGGAGTTGGTGGAGGAGGAGGAGGAGCCAGTAATGCAGACCATGAAGGCGCATTGAGGGGAGCAAACCACAGTCACACTATTTGGGAGCCACGGGAAGAGAATCGTTCCGGCAGAGGGTAGCCGAAGGGAACTGATGCTGCAGAGAGGTCGAGCAAATATTAAAACGCTCATTGGAGGAGCACGTTTTGGGATGTCATGGCCCAGAGGTCACTGGTGCCTCATCCAGCCCTGTTTTGATGGATTGATGTGGGCAGGTGCTAGACTGCAGGGGTGGAGAGGTGAGTGGCACGTGAGCAAACAGAGACAGGGAAGGTGGGCAGAGCTTCTGGGCACCTGACCAAGGGGAGGGTGGAACTGGAGCAGCGGGGTTTTTGGTCTGTGGTGGTGGTGGTGATGGTACGTAAGGGGGCAGGGAGTTGAACACGTTCGAACACAGACACTCCTCACTTAGCAAGAGCTCGGCTCCTGTAACTAGGTGTTTAACTCACCTGGTCGCTACATGAGGAACTGTATATAACATGTACATTATAATATTCAGAACAAGGACATGGTCAAAGGGGACTCCAACCTGATGACTTTGCTCTCATCTGCACAACCCTTCCCTGCAGCACTGAAACAAGGGTGCCAACTTGACTAGGTTATAGCACCCAGCTACTTAATCCAACACTAATCTAGGTCTTATTGAGAAGGCATAGGAAGTCACAGAACGAGATCAGCCTCCGTAACCTGGGTGGGCTTCATCTGATGAACTGAAGGTCTTAAGAGCAAAACAGAAGTTTCCAGAAAAAAGATTCTGCCTTAGAACTGCAACATCAATTCCTACCTGAGTTCCCAGCTTGCTCGCATTGTTGCAGACTTGCCAACTAGGAGGCAGTTCTCTAAAGTATACACATAAGTGTTCATATACACACGTATCCATGTATGTGTGTGTTGTGTGGACTTCACCCATGTATGAAGTCCTGGAAACACTGACCTCGAGCGCCTAAAAAGTCAGCAGGGAGTGGAGGCCGTGTTGCCCCTCTTGTGATAACACGCTGGGCCCGGCAGTGGAAATGGGACGAGTTTCTCAAAGACAACCAAGATGAGCAGACCACAGATGTGACTCTAAAATTCTGCAAGTCTAACTCGTATCACTTCCTGCCTGTTTCCGCTCACTGTGAGCTGGAATGTCAACTGTTCGGTGTGGAAATGGCACGGCTCATTTCAGATAGGACGTAGAAAGGTTAGGGGAACAGGGCACACCTAGTCTCTAACCGACTTAGCCAGGGGACAATCGCGAAAGGAAGAGTTGGGGGCAGGATGCAAAGCCGCGAGAGCAGGTGAGTCCCCAAACCCATGCCACACAGGAAGCCCAGGCCTGAAGGCGGACGGACGGCAGAAAGGCATCTGATGGGAGGCTGCACGTTGCTCCGCTCTTTCCCGGAAGCATGGATTTGGTCCCCGTGCTCACCAGCGCCTCTCTTCTGAGCTGATGTACAGGACGGGAACCGTTCGACAGCAAAACCTGCAGACATGGCCAGTGACACCCTGCAGCGTTCCCAGGCAGTCATTCGAGGAAGAATTTATCTGTCTGGGCCAACCCCAGCAGGTGACCCTTTCATGTTCCACTAATTCAATTTGTGTAGAAATGAGCATAGCTCATTGGCTAAATAGCCTTTTTTCTTGGCAAGGAACTTGATACCGCTTGAAGTCACTAGCTTAATTCCCATCTCCTGTTACAATCAGGAAGCTATAATTTTAGCTTATTGAAAAGAAGAAATCTGAGACCCAGAAAGGTCTCTTGCAGACATCGAGTGTAACTTCTTCATTCAATGATGAGAACCTGGAAGGGCACAGAGACACCCAAATAAGTCAGCTGGAGACTAAGTGTAGGGATCAGGGGCCACACAGTAGACCAATCCAGGCATCAGGGAGCCATCTGCAGTGTGCGGGTCAGGAGAAGGTGAGGGGGGTGGGGGGGGTGAGGATGGATGCTGGACTTGCCATCCGGTCCAGCTTCTCCCCAAAGCTCCAGCACCATATGCACCTCTGCTTAAATAATTTCAAAAAATGAGGGTCTCGGTATTTTATTAAATAGACCCAAAACAAAGGCTTTATATTTTCCAGGCAGAACTAACTGTCTCCTTGGGCTTCAGGTAAGTAGCTCTTACCTTTGGCACACATTACACTTGTCTCTAGAATTTATCAAAAGTTCTGACAGCAGGTCAATCAAATCAAAATTTCTGTGGGTCAGACTTGGACATTTTGCTCAGCTCTTGTTAGTCTGTCTGGGGTGCAGAATAGAAATTTCTTTTCTAACAGTTCTAGGGGATGGAGGTTCACGATCCAAGTGTGTACAGGTTTGGATGCACCCCGCATCTCCTTGCAGGGGACCTTCCTGCTTCATCCTCTCATCTTGGCCGTGTGTGTGTGGCCTTGTGTGCGTGTTTCCGGGTACAGGAAGCAGGGACTGGTGTCCTGCCCCGCAGTTTCACAGTCCACAAAGCGAGTGACAGACGTCTGGCTCTCACTGATCTACCCGGTGAGGCAGCTGAGACCACCGAGGTTCCCCGTCGCCTGGGCCTCTCTTCGGTGGACACCTGGAGGAGCTGCATGAATCAAGGGAGCCCAGAGCACAGGTGCGACTCCAAGTGGTGCTTGTACCTGCTTCCTTCACATCTGTCAGGTGATACATGGGGACAAATGATCTCCTGCCAGACAAGTGATCCTGCAAAATCATGCTCCATCATTCTTTTTCTGAGATGTGTGGTATTTATGTGCCTCAGACAGTGCCTCTCACGTACAAGTCTCAGTAAATAGTTACTCAATAAACCAGTAAGTAGACGAAAACATTTAGATTTGGAATCTATTTAAAATATTGTATGACGTTTAAACATGTAAAGGCCTTAAATGGATTTGCAACTCTTGTCATTTTTGAATGGTTGTTTTTTTTTTTTTTTTTTTTTTTGCTTTTTGGAG
>PVIC010037146.1:0-18238 GCA_004025085.1 Thryonomys swinderianus
ACTTTAAGGGCCGGAGATTTAGCTCAGTGGTTCCAGCACCTGCCTAGCAAACACAAAGTCCCTAGTTTGATCCCTGGTAACCACATTCCACAGTGCAGGCCGTGGTGAGTCACACCAGCACTCAGTACCACACACCACAGTGCCAGTGTGGTGGCTCACGCCTGTCATCCCAGCACTCGGGAGGCAGAGGCAGGAGGATTACTGAGCTCGAGGCTTGCCTGGGCTACACAGTGAGCTCAGGGCCAGCCTGAACTACAAAGCAAGACCCTGTCTCAAAAAAAAAAAAAAAAAAAGTTACACCTTATCCCAAAATGATGGTGAAAAGTATTTTTTGTATGTTTAGTATTAAGTTAGTAGAGGAGAGATTTTAAGCATACGAACATAATAAAGTCAAAGAACAAATATATTTTAAACTTTATAAAGTATTTCAATCAGTATGATGGGAACTGCACATAGAACTGATTTTTTTTGTTTTTTGTTGACAGAAAGAAGAAATGAGCTCGGTCGGTTATCCTTCCCTCCTCAGCCACATGACCTCCGCCTTCCTGAACCACCCTGTCTTCCCCATGACAGTGAGAGCAGGGCTCCTCTCGCCTCCGCCTCCGCTGCTGCCCGAGTTCCTCCCGCTGCTGTCATCTTTTCCTTGTGACGTGCACTTGGTCAACCTGCGGACAATTCAGTCCAAGGTACCCCGAGATCTGTCTGTTCACAGTTACTTGTACTGTGCTGGTCCAAGGCGTAAGGGAAGCGAGAAGAAACCGCTATACACGTCGCTGTGTGTGAGTTCGCTATGGGGTTCGTTCTAGGAATTTATCTTTCGAGTCTTTTGTGAGTCTCCTCTTTGGCCTCTGGAGCCTGGGATGGCTCGTGGGAAAAACAGCCCAGGATTCCACGGCCTGCCTCTGAGGTGCTTTGTCACTCATCAGACGAAAGGGGGGGAAGGGTGGCGCGCAGAGCGCCCCGGGCTGGGCCTCGGGTTACACCTCCTGGCATAAATGGTAGAGGACATGGCCAGTGTGAGGATCCCACAGGTTTCTGGGGACCACCGCAGCCACGATCCGTTCGCCTCACTTGCAGATGGCTGTCTGCTGTAACTGAAATGCACTGTTTTCCGGGAGCAGCTCGGGTTGATTAAAAGAGTGTAGGATGGGCTGTGAGCTCCCGTTATCCGAGGGCGGCTGTTGTTCCCGTGCCGCTTCCCTCAGTGGTAACTGCTTCACCTTCCTCTTGCCGTCGGCTGCCGTCCTATGACTGAAGTCCAGTTACTCCCCAGATTACGGCCTTACTTCCGGTCAGCCCCTGGCAGGCACGTGCTCGCAGGCCCTGCAGGAGGATGAAAGTACCTCTGTGCTCTCGGTTCATGCTAAAATCCAGCAAAGATGCATCAGAGACCTAGACGTAGAGGCAGAAACCCTGAGTCTGCTGGAGTGTAAAACAGGTGCAACACCGGAGGACACGGGCACGGACAAGAACTCCGGCAGTGCAGTTCCAGTTGTGCCAAGAGTTAACACCCACCATCAAGAAATGGGGTCAGATCAGTTAAAAAGCTTCTGCACAGCAAGCAAAACGCCAGCGGAGTGAAGAGAAAACTTCCAGGTCGGGACGAGCCTTTGTCAGCCCATTCTCTGAGCCAGGGTTCACATCTGGCATAGGCCTCAGAAACGTCACTCGTGGCCCCCGGGTGCTTCTCACGGCCTCCGTCCTGTGCCCCGGTGTTCGGGCCGCCACCTTCCTGCCCTCGGGCCCGGGACTGTCTGGAGGTTGAACTCCGCTTTGCTGCGGAGAGCTGCCCAATCCCCTTGCCCGCCGCACTGCCCAGGGACGGCGGGCCCTGCTCCCCTGAAGCCCCGCTGCCGCGGAGTCAGGCTCCCTCCGCGCCCTGCGCCGCCCGCGTCTGAGGCCGCATCTGCCCGCCCGACCCCGGTCTGCACAGGCAGGAGGGCGCTCTCGTTTGAGCGGCCCCTCGAAAGCTCTGTCCGCAGATGCGTCCTCCTCCGCCGCGGGCCTGCCCGGCTCCCTGTGGGTAACGCGCTTGGGTTCAGGGGCCCGGACGGAGGGAGCCGGGTTCAGGCCAGAGGCGCAGCCGCCACCCGCGCGCTTCTGCGGCTTCAGCTCGCAGCCCTCAGAGTCACTGCGTCCGGCTCACGCTGGAGAGTTTTTAAAAATAGTCTTTTACAAATTTCCCAGGCTCTGAGATTCTGATTCTCTAGGGAGGAAAGCTCAGTAATTAGTAATTTTTTAAAACTTTCCTTATGATTCCAGAAATTGCTAATTATCTCCATTTCCTAAATTGCAAAATAAGGGTTATAGATTAAATGATTAAATAAAACCGCCCCGCAGTTTTTCTAAATCTGAGTTCTATTTGCGGCCTCCGAGAGGGGTACTCTATGTGACTTTTTAGATTACTAAATCTGTTTCTAAAAGTCTACTTCTTCAGGAATTGCCCTATACAGTATTAGAGAGACGAGTTCATGCTTTTCTGCTTGCATTTGGTATCACGCTGGGTATTTGCGGTGAGACAACAGGGGCCGCCTCTCCGGAGCCCGCGGTGCCGCGGGGCCCGCCCTCCTCCCGCCCGGTAGTCCGGGCCGTGCCGGGCTGCTGCCGCCCGTCCTGTCGCCTCCCTTCTCCGCTCCCCGCTTCCCTGCGCCGTCCGGAGCTGCGCGTGCGGCTGGAGAGCGGCAGAGCAGGAGCGCCCAGAGCCCGGGGAAGGGTCTTCACGGAAGGGAGCTTTGACGGGAGCGCGAGAGGCGCTCTGGAGCCCTCGGCCAGGCCAGGCGCCGAGGGCTTGGAGCTGCAGGTGCAGCCTGCTGTGCACCGACAGCCAGGGCTCAGGGCAGCGTTCTGTCTCCGTGTTTTGGAAAGCAGTGTACGGTTAAGCTTTTTCTAGGACTTCACTGCTTTTATTGTCAGACGCTTCCCTTTACATGTCTGTATGCATGTACATATATATATATGTATATACCTCAGTTCACGAATTTCATCTGTTCTGTGATTTGGAAAAAGATGATCACATTTGTGTTTGTGTGACAAAGATGACTGTGGCTGTGATTGTCACCTAGTGCAGAGTACCAACTTCTGCCGAACACTTCTTTTTGCGAACCAAACTGTTTCCAAACAAGAGTGTCCATTTGTGAACCAAGGTATTACCATATATACATACATATAATATATGTATATATGGTAATACCTATATATATATGGCAATATATGGTATATATTAATATTATATATACTATATGGTATATACTAATATAAATATGGTGATACCTATTATATATAATATAATATATATTATGGAACATATATAACATAAAATGGAATATATATATATATATATATATATATATATATATATATATATATATATATATAAAATGGAACTCTTTGTCCTTTGTGAGGTTTTGATTTGTAGTTAGCTTTTTCTTGCAAATAATTAACCCACCATTTGGGTCTCAGCTCTACTTTTCAATTAAGCTTTTCTCTCTCACTTGCTTAATGTCACCTCCTCTTTGCTTAGGAAAAGCAGTTTAAGGTTTTTACTTTGTTTTGCCTTTCTTATGAGAATTTATTGGTGGTTTATTGATCTCTCTAGCTTCAGAAAAGGTGAAAATTGTGTAAAAAATTTCCTTTATTGTGCATATTTAAGGATAACCATTCAAATTCCTTTTCTACCTGTCATCTTGTTGATCAAAACACTGTTAACATTCAGTGAGCATTTTAATGAGTGCCTTGAAAAATTAATTTCTACTGGTTATTTCCTGTCTCAGGACTTATATAAAGAAGTATGTCATTTTCTGACCTTTGCGTCAGTCAGAGCACACAGAAGATGAATGGCATTAGGCATCTTCCAAAACCTGGAGGTTCGGAAACTTTCCCACCACACTGGGCTGTGCCTTAGTTTCTTCCATCTTTGAAATCGATAGGAGGGAGCGGACCATGATGCTCCTGGAGAAAGTGGTGAGAGTTAAGGATCCTCTCTCCCCCAAGCAGTGGGTTTACACATGTTTATTGCAGTTTCTAAAAGCTTACTGATTTATGGTTCTCATGTTGTTAACAAACCAAGTTTCTTTTGAAATGAGAAACGATACCACCACTCTCACATCTGATGTTTTCATCAACTTACAGAGAAATCATTCCTTAGGAGAAGCCTTTGTGTGCACATGTAATTTTTAGAATGGCCTTTAATTCTGTCTGAAATGAGACAAGTGGTTTGGTGGCAAATGGTAGATGGGTAGAAATTCTCCTTTCCGAACTTGCCTTTCAAAGTGGCACATACTTTGACAAGCTCTGGTTTTAGTTCTCCTGGGACCTGTAATCAAATAGTCCCTTTTTCCAAACTTTAACACCTCACGACAGGGCTGTAATCCATGTCTCACCGTTGAGTGGCTTGAAACACTGGTGGAACATGTGTGACTTTCCTATACATGACTCTACCACTGTAGCACCGGTGGTACAGCTTGCTTGGAGGGACGTGTAAATCATAAAGTTATTATTTAAGCATTTGTTATATTACATCTTGGCTAGTTTTCTCTGAGCACTGTTCAGAGGTAGAGCAAAGGCCTTGGAAAGCTATGAAAAGCACAGACTTTAGAGTCAGACCACCTGCATGTACATGTGACTCCTCTACTCACTGTCGTGTAACTAGAGCAAGTCAACTAACTCTTACAAATTCTGATTCCCTCGTTGACAGTAGCTCAAGATTACTGTTTGCAAGGTGCTTCCAATATGTCTGAGCCATTTAAAGCTCCTGAATATTTGGCAAATAACAGTTCTTTGCTGTGATCTTTCAGTTATGAGTAGTCATGACTGTCACTAACAATGAAGTAAAAGTATTGGGCATTTTTTATACATTAAAAACAATCATCATTTATTACCAGTATACTTCTTGGTGTCACTTTGACTTTATTCCTAATACACTTTGTTAATAATCTTCAGGGTTTCCTTAAAAAACATGGCTGAAATTGACTGTGTACCAGGCAGCAGAGTAGATGCTTTGTGTGAATTTTATTTAAAGTTTCCGTAGTGGTAGGAGGATAGTGGAGTAAAGTCCAGCAGCACAGCGCAGTCTCCTTAGGACCTGGAAATACACACATAGAAAACAGTAACTTAGCCAAGAGAAAGAGAAAACGAGCTCTGTGAACCAAGAATGACCTCACAAGAAAAATAGAAATCACAGGGAAACTGGGAAACGGAAGACAATGAGGAGCAAAGAGCAAAGCAGTAGGGAGACAGATTCTTACTAAAGAGATCTCTCCAAGAGTGACAGAAAGTTTATACCCTAACTGATCGTCAATTTGCAGCACCAGAATAGAAATACGACAAAGGAAGGCAAGCAGATACCTCTCCAACCCTTAATTCTGCAAAAGCTATTCTCACAGACAACATGGAGGAAGTCATAGGCAAAAAAAACTCGAAACCAAAATCTTCAAGATATTAGAAGAGCTCAAAATGAAGGGAGTTAACATACTTAAAGAGGATATTTTCTCAAAACAGAGGCTCTTATAGTAAAATATTTTACAAGCATAAGGAAGAAACAGACTAATCAAGTTAAACAAGACAGTACAAGATAGGAATGACCAGTTTGCAACAAAGTTAAAAATTAGAAAAAAAGAAAGCGGAATTACAAGAAAGGAAAGGTTGAGTAGAAATCATAAGTAGCAAATTTGCCTAATATGAGGACAGAATATCAAAAGTTGAAGACACAGTAGATGTAGCATATCATAAAATCAATTATATCCTAAAAACAAAAGGACAATATGCACACTGGATCCAGCAGCTTTAGATGACACAAAAATACCAGAATTATAGGAAAATGGAAAATTCGGAAGATAGCTCAAAAGTTATAAAAATATTTATTCACAGAAAATATAGCAGAAAATGTTCCAAAGCTAGGGGAAAAGTTCAGTATCCAATTACAGGAGACATCTACAACTTCAGGTAGTTATGACCAGAAAAGAACCTCTTCACAAAACATTGTAATCAAAATTCCACAAGTTCAACAAAAAGGAGAAAATACCAAAAGATCTGAGAGGAAAGCAGTAAATTACTTATTTAAGCAAGCCTATCAGAATTAGAGCAGATTTCTGAGCACCATCCTTTATGGCCAAGAAACCAGGAGTGAATGTTTCCAAGCCCTAAAAAAAGAAAAGAAAAGAAAAGGCAATCTAAACTTCTATATCCTGCAGAGTTAGCCTTGAAAATTGACAGAGATATAAGTGCTGGGCGTGGTGGCTCACGCCTGTCATCCCAGCATTCGAGAGGCAGAGACAGGAGGATTGCTGAGTTCGAGGCTTGCCTGGGCTCCATAGTGAGCTCAGGGCCAGCCTGAACTACAAAGCGAGACCCTGTCTCAAAAAAAAAAAAAAAATTGACAGAGATATAAAGACTTTACAAGAGAAAGAAATCCTAAAGAAATATATGATCATGAAACCAGCATTGCTGAAAATACTCAGAAAAATCCTATACACAGACGGGAAGGATCAGAGAGGCTTCAGTTCATTTAATTGAGAGGCTAATTAGGTTTCAAGCCAAAACTGATTGGAAAAGACACAGATGGCTACTATATACTGATAAAGAAAGCAATTCAACAGGAAGAAAAAACAATTATAGATTCTATGCACCAAATAGCTATGAAGTTAGGTGCATCCAACTTCATAAAATAAAAAATACACAGTCATAGCAGGAAATTTCAGTCGCTCATTCTTAGACAGGTCAACTAGACAAAAAATTAGTAAGGATATAGAGTTAAACCACAACATAGATAAAAATGGACTTAACAGGTATCTACAGAGTGTTTCATCCAACAACAGTGTACTTATTTTTCTTAGCAGTGCAAGGAACTTTTTCTAAATAGAGAATTTTAGGCCATGTAGCACTATTACATAAATGTAAAAGAATTGAAATAGGCTCCTGCACACTGTCAGATTAAAGGGAAATGAACAGCAAAAGAAACTAGAGAAACTATACAGAGATTGGACGATATATTATTGAGTAGTTAATGGATCACTGAAGAAATAAAGTCCCTAGAATCAAGTGATAGTGGAAACACATGATAGAACTAATGGAGCACACTGAAGGCAGTTCTGAGAGGAAAGGTTATAGCTCTGAATATACACAGTAAAACTGAGCAAAGCCTGATAGTCTAATGATGCTTCCTGAAGTTGTAGAAAAATAATAGCCATCCAGATCTGCAAGTAATAGACAGTAGGAAATTACAAAAGTCTGAGTGGAAGCTTGTGAAAAAATAAACTAAAAGGTGTGCAAAGGATCAATGAATTAAAAAGTTGGTTCTTTGAAAGATTAAAAAAAAGATTTCTAAATCCTTAGCAAAACTGGTCAAAACAAGGAAAGGAAAAAAAAAACACCTCTATCAGTACAATTAGGTGAGAAAATAGTGGGCCAGGCATGGTGGCCCATGCCTGTAACTCCAGCAGGATCACTGTGAATTTGAGGCCAGCATGGACTACATAGTGAGGCCCTGTGTGCAAATATATAAATACATACATAAGTAAAATAAAAGGTGGTGGCTGCAAAGTCAAATCATAATCAACACCATGGAAAGCCAGAATTCTCTAAGAACTACTTCAGAAACATATATTCCAACCGATTGGAGAACCCAGGAAAAAGGAAATTCCTAAGTACGAATGAATTACCAAAATTATACCAAGAAGATACAAAACCTGTGGATAGACCAATACCAGGCAGTTAAATAGATGTAGTAATAAAAACTCTCCTCACAGAGAAAAGCTCGGGACCAGAAGGATTTACTGCAGAATTCTGCCAGAACCTCAGGGGATAATTGATGCCAGTAAGCCTCACACTCTGCACTGAAAGTGACAGGGGAGGAGAACAGCTTAACTCACTCCCTGAGGCAAGCATTGCCATGACACTAAACCTCACAGGGACTTTCTAAAGGAGAAAACTACAGGCCAGTCTCTAACACAGATACAAAAATCCTCAACAAGACACCGGCAAACAGAATGTAAGAATTCATTAAAAAGATCATTTATTACATCCAACTTGGAAGAAAAACTAGATAAAACTCTTGAAGACGTAGATAGTGGCAAGGACTTCCTGAACACTACCCTGATTGCTCAGAAAACACCACCAAGAATCAACAAATATATTCCGTCCAATGAAGAAGGTTCTGTGCAGTAGATAACCGGCAGAGTAAAGAGACAGCTGCAGAATGGGAAGAAAAATTGCCGACTATTCCTCAGACAGAAAATATAAATAATTTTTAAAAATGAGACTCCCCTGAATAAAAGACCTAATGAGAAAGTATACAGTTAAACTGAATGCATCTCAGAGGAAGTACAAATGGCCATTAAGTACGTGACAAAACCTTCAGCATCTTTGCCTTTAGAGAAATGCAAATCACATAGCACTGAGATTCCGTCTTACTCCAGAGAGAATGGCTGTCTGTCATCAAGAACCCAAACAGCAAATGCTGGTGAGCCCGTGGGGAAAAAGAGCCCTTGCTCATTGTTGCTGTTCTCTTTCATGGGAGCAAGTAGAAAAGGACAGCACTGAAAATGTTGAGGACTCTCCTGTCAGTCCCTTCACCTCTCTTCGGTGGGGGGTCACGGGACACCCGAAGAGGCGCATGCTGGCCGTGAGGGCTGCCACGAGCATTAGCAATCATTGCCATTTGAGAACAAGAGAGTGTTTTGTGATGGGGATTTTCCTGTACATTTAAACCTACTAACGCAAACTTGTAAACCACCTTTCCTGTTTTAAAGCTTACTGAGAGCTAAAATGAATTCTGCTCAGGATCTGGCACACAGCAGGGCTGGATACCTACGACCAATTGCTAGTATTGTCATTGGGGTTGGCCCTTGATCTTCAGAGAGAACTTTGAGGGGTCTAACCACTTCACTGAATTTACAGAGACTCCTCATTTCCTCTGAGTCACAGCTGGTCCCTGTTGACCCGCACCCTGCTCTGATCCAGCTTTCTCAAAGCCCCACTGCAAGAGCTGGTTGACCATCCCCATACTGCACGCCCTGCCGGAAGGGCTCCGCTGGTGAGGCCTGTTCTCCCAGCCGGACGTTGGCTTTATCTCCAGGAACAGGTTTGGAGTGGATTTCACGTGACTGTTGAACTCCCCAACCTTATTCAGTCATTAGGTCTCCAGTGCGACCGCACTTGTTTGACGAAGGCAGTTACCCAGCCCAGTGCATGGCACAACTTCGGAGGCTGTGAAACTTTTCCCCACACATTTCCTTCTTTTCCGGGGTCCAGAGATTACTCTTGTGATAGTGAATGGGAAAAACAGTTCTCTGAATAACTCTGTTTACTTTTTTAGAGTGTAGGGTGACTACTGGAAGGTATCTGTTTTCCTGCATGCATATTCAAGTAAAATCACAGTTTCCCTACTTTGAGAAACAGTTTTCTTGGAAATAAAATGTCTAGACAGATTTTGAATCTGAAAAAAAAAAAAAAAAAACTGTTGCTTTGCCTCAGGTATTTTTGCTGCAAAAACTGATACTTTCATGAATATTAGATTTTTAAAACTTGGACAAGATGATTGCTACTTCATGTTGTCCTTACAGAAATGATATACTTTTAGTTTTTAGAGGAAGTATAACTTTTGCTGTCAGTAAAATTTAATTTTTATCACTTTATGTCTGCTTTCATATTGTTGGTTTGAACCTGTTGTAGAATGCAAAGTTAATTTTGCTAAAGGCCTTAAGAATTCATGATTCCAAGAGCAGATGTGTTGCTGACATGTTAGCGATGCCTGCTCTCAAGTGGCTTTTCAGGATGGCCCACTGGGTTAGAATGGCCAAATGCTGTCGGTTAATAGCACAAGTGCTTCTAAAAGAGTATACAGTTAAGAGGCCATCTGACCTGTGAGCCCACAGAAGGACTTGGTTATGGTATTGATGAACAACTATCAACATAAAATTTAAAGATTCCCTGATTCTTTAGCTATAATGATATTATGTCAGTAAAAGTAATTTATGAACAAGAAGTTAAGTAAGGGTACGGTTTAATTTACTTATTATGACGTTTAGAAAATAACCACCATTATTTATTTGATAGCAGTGCTAACAGCTAACTTGCTATGGCATCCTTTGTGGCAGGCATTGGACTAAGTCCTTTTTATGACACTTCATCTGTTTTATTGAAAAGGAAAACCTGATTTGCCAAACTAGTAGGTATTAGTCTGACCCCCAGCCCAGGCTCTGAGCCTGCAGCTTTTGTACTAGCTGTTCATCCTGCAGGGCTTTGTGAGGCCAGTGAACGTCATGTTGTCATGGATTTATCCACACGGTGAATTCGTGCAGGAAGCAGACGGTCATTAGCTCCATCTACAGACACTGATATTTAGAATAAGGTACTATTCCCAGGCTTCAGAGCTGCCGTTGGATCAGGTTCTCTTTATTCTTTCGGAGGTCGGACGTATATAGTAAGTGAAAGCTTTTCTTAGATGCAATTTTTATCTTAGTTGGTGGGGCTGGCATTTGTTGACACTTCATTAGACATCTTTATCGTGTGATTTAAACTCGCTGTGCATGTGGTAGTCCTGTGCTGACGCTGAATTCCTTAGAATGATTTTGTGTCCTCTGCTTTCAAACAAAACCGTAGCGATACCACTGCAAAGTACCAGTGTGAA
Source organism: Thryonomys swinderianus (assembly GCA_004025085.1). Lineage (NCBI taxonomy): Eukaryota > Metazoa > Chordata > Mammalia > Rodentia > Thryonomyidae > Thryonomys > Thryonomys swinderianus. Next base: position 10,625 of record PVIC010037146.1, read on the forward strand.
ACATCACCACGGAGGAGAGCTGATAAGTGACGGGTTTAAGGTGAGGGCAGCTGTAAGCTGTTCAGACACAGAAAATCAAGTCGGTGTGGAGATGCTGCGGCTGCGTGGAGAAGATTCTCTGTGGCGCATTAAAAACCCTTCCCTCTAGAGATAGGATCCAGAGCTTGGCCCTCTTCTCTCTGCGGCCAGAGAAGGAAGAAAAAGACCATTTTGCCACCATCTCGCTGCTGAGCATTCCACCACTCTCCTTTAAATAACAACATTCTTAAATTTTCCAAAGACACTTAATTTGATTTGCTTATCATAAACATCTTTCCACTTTAGATAACATAAAATTTATTAAGATAATTGTAATTTTAAAATATTTGAAAACCTGAGCCACGCATGATGATATTATTTAAGTGGATATGGTGAATTTTATAGCAAGAAAATATAAACACAATATCCTCATAACTGCCAGGTTATGTTTAGTATTTTTCTCTATCTCTTCCCAGGAAGAGTAGTTGCTATAATGTGAATTGAAATGATACATCAAGCTAATAAATGTGGGCTGGCCTTGAAAGTGATAAGCATAACTAATTGGATTTAAATGTCTCTTGTATAAAAATAATGGACCAATACATTAACGATTAAGGATGTTCATGCAATTAGCAAAATTTATAAAGAATCATGTTTCAATTTTAAGAGGTGGTATGTCTTTCAATGACCAGATAAGAACTCTAGTCGGGTGCAATTGTATTCAACAGACGTGTATATTAAAAAAATTAAATAAAAACAAAACACTTGAAGAAACTTTGTTAGAACCTTATATAACATGTGAGCCAAAGGAAACGTACGTCATTAGGGACTGTGAAGTGACTTAATCCATAATCTTGGGACTTGGCCTCACCCGGCTTAGTGGGGATAGAGGGAGAGAGTATGTAGTGTATAGAAGAGTCAGTGAACATTAAACCTGGAAAGAAATGAACGTGCCTGACTTCACTGCTAAACCAGTGTGACAGGGAATGCTGACATAAGACGGTCCTATGTGCAGTACCAGAAATACTTGCTCTAATGTCGTGTGTTGGTGTCCTACTCATCTGCAGGTGGGAAACGGATATTCTGACGAGGCAGCCTTGATCCTTCACCGGAAAGGGTTTGACTGCCAGTTCCCTAGCAGAAACACGGGGCTGCTTTGTTTCACTACTCAGGGAAAGGTAAGTCAAGAGGTTACTTGTACGCTCAAGTTGGTGTGCTTTAAAATCAGCACTGAAAAAAGTCCAACAACAAACATCCTTTCACTGACTTTGCTTTCAGCCAGCATGGTAGCTTAAATTTCTCCATCTTAAGAAAGTGTGTGCTCTCCCGTCTTTCTCTTTGGCTTGTCTACATTGAAATGCATGAGTAGTCCCTGGACATTGTGTAATGTAATGATCATTTCTTTAACTATCCATTACTCTAATACAAAGCGTCTCCTCCGCTCCCTGTTTCTTCCTGTCCTGGATCAAACCCGCTCACACCCCACCTAGCTCAGCCGGAGTAACCCGCAGTTCTGCAGAGACCCTGGCCGGCCTGACTGGTGCACAAGAAGTATAGAAATAAGGAAGTGACAACATAATCACTGAGCTGGTGCTCAGTGAAATACCTGATCGTGACGCCAGAGGCAGCTGTACAGAGTTCTAATCAGTTGATTCCTTGTGGGAAATAAATGTATGTCTAGGTCTTCTGATTAATCCAGATTTGCAGATGAGTCGATACTGTGCAAGCCGAGCCCTTCCTCATTCGGAACCCTACTGGCTAGCTGCCTACCTTTGATTTCTGTTCAAGTGGGTCTTGCTGGCAGTTCATCAGGCCTTCCCTGGAAGGAAACGGATCTCCAGTCTCCTCCCTCTGCCACTGAGCAAGCTGTGACTGAGAGCAGGCAGCCAGGCTGGCTCTAGCACACACGCACACACACACACACACACGTCTGGTCCACCAGACACCTCAACTGGCCCAGCCTTCCTCTGAAATGCTACAGTTGTACCAAAGGCCAGACCGCATAGAGTCTGTTGCAGCTGTGCAGATTAGCATGTATGACAGAGGCACAGTCTTCTAGGACAGATTAGCTTCCCTGTTATTTTTACCCTGCCTTCCAGAATTAATAATGAAAAGCATCCGCTTTTTTTTTTTCTTAATGGCCTGAGTACCACTTACCTGTGAGCATTTAAGCATTGAGACATTGAGTTTTAAGGGGGTTACATGATACAGAGAGACATATTCGGATAATACAGCAGTAGTGAGTGATGTGTTTTCCAGATAACCTTCTGCCTGGAGTAAGGTTCAAAAATATCTTGAGCCTTGGGCTGAGATTTAGCTCAGTGGTTTTGGCACCTGCCTAGCAAGTGCAAGGTCCTGGTTCAATCCCGGTAACCACATGAACAGTACCAGGTGTGGTGACTCACGCTCACCAGCACTCAGTACCACATACCACAGTGCTGGGCGTGGTGGCTCACGCCTGTCATCCCAGCACTCGGGAGGCAGAGGCAGGAGGATTGCTGTGAGTTCACAGCTTGCCCAGGATACATAGTGAGCTCAGGGCCAGCCTGAACTGCAAAGCAAGACCCTGTCTGAGAAGAAAAAGAAAAAAAAATTGAGCCTTTAGTACAGAAAGGTCTTGTATCCTGTCTTTTAATTCTATTGAGACAGGAAAAGACAGTTGAGAACCACCATTGTCAGGAGTATTAACTAAAAGGGTCTAAGGATTTTTAAAGCTTGTTGGTCTGTAGATACCCTTTCTTTTGTTTAAGAAGTAACCCCTGTCCGGGATAAAATTTATGAGCATTATAAAAAAAATTCAAAATGGCCTACATCAGTTTCCAGCTCCCCTCCAGGGATGGCCCGCGGGTCTATACATGTTCCACAGCTCTCTCCTTATTACTGTTTGCAAAGTACCTTCCACATACTGTTTTATTATTTCTCATACTTGTTTTCTTTTTTTACTGAGTGTATAGCTGTGCTACAGATCTCAGTTCAGCAATGATCTAAACAGGTTCTCTTTCGTCATTTGCTTTTTAGATGTTGGTCCAGAAAATTTTTAACAAGTTTACTATTGAAAGTCTCACACCTTCATCGTTATCCTTGCTGCATTTACCTCCAGACGCGCGAAATATAAGTGAGATCAGCTTGAGTCCTATGGAGATCAGCACGTTCCGCATCCGGCTGAGGGGAAGCTGACTTTGACTGGGAAGCAGTGGCTTTTATAACTTTCTTGCTTTGACGTGCAATAAAGAAGCACATTGTTTTAGCTTCTGACTACTGTGAGAACATGAATTATGTGATTTTTTTTTTAACCAGATAAGTAAGAAAGAAAGAAAAAAAGCCATGCTATCAAACAGGATTCTTTTTCTCTTCCTTTTTTTTAAGTTCCTCCCATGAACTACCACTATGAGTATGAATTGGTGGCAACACATGAAGAAATGTTTAAAGACAACCTCTCAACAGATTGTATCTCAGGTTAAATGCTAACTAATTATGTTTGTGTTGGGGGTTGTGAAGAGGTCGTTGGAAGTATTTGTGTTGCCGATCCTTCCTTAGTTTTACAAAAGTACCCATTTGACCAAAATTGAGTAACAGGTTGGTGGGTAACAGCTAATGGCCAAAACGGTTGCAATCATGTGGACAAGTTACAAAAATGTTGTGTGTTGAAGTATGTGGAAAAGTGCAATCCCTCAACCCGTATGATAAATATAGTTGATTTTCACATCTTTTTCTAAGGAGCCTCTTGACTCTTCTTTGTATTTCCAGGTTTATCTGATTTTGAATCATGTAACCATAGAAAAACAGAGGCATATTTTCATTACTTGACAGTATGGGATAGGTGCAATTTATTCCATTGTCACTAACATAGAAGAAGCAATTCCACAGGTACCATAAACCTGTTTTAGGTACCACAAGGTGTCTTTTTACACAGCTCATTTGAATACAGGTGTTCTGAGATGGGGTTTTCTATTTTAAAATTACCATATCAAAATAAATGTGCCTTATTTTTTTATAAGTCTTGTTAAATCTTTTGCTGTCCATTATACTGTTTGGGAAAGGGGAAATACTGGGAGGTTGGGCAGGGGTAGGTACTTTCTATGATATATAAATTGTGTAATTTTTGCCTGACAACGCTGGCCACATTCTAATCTGTTTCATTAAATTTGTGGTGGTGTTACTCTAAACATTTTGACTATTTGAATGTACTGAGATGTCAGAAAACAAAACAAGGAAGAAAAATATTGTTAATTAAATATGCTGCTGCCAAGGAAACTGCAACTTGAAACAAGGATTTTGTAACATACAAAATCCAGATACTGTTTCCATTCGAGAGTAGTTAACCATATTGAAGGGAGAGCGCTTTAAGATAGACCCTGTTTTGAAATCTACTTACATGTAGCTCATCATAATGTATCTTACTAAATACATTTGCTCAGTCAGTTCCAAACTTCCGTGTGTTCTAACCTCAAAGTGTTGTGCTAAACCCACGTGCCATTCCAGTAATTCTAATAAAATCTGGAATCATTGTTTCCTTAATTTAAAAATAATGGTGACCTTAGCAGCATTCATAATATTCACTTTCAGCATAGAAAAGATGGATTCTTCGTGTACAGTTTTTGAAAAGTCAAGTTATTAGATTTAGTAATATCTGACTCTAAACTTCCATTTACCTCTTGTCATCCTGACATCCTTCAATAGAAGTTCAGACCGTGTCTGTTTTCTGATTATCATCTGGATTGTCACTCAAGATGCAGCTCCTAATATTATACTGTTATGTTAAATTTATAAACTCTTCTGCCTTTAATAAGGAAACAGTACCAGTGTTAGTAAAGAAATTATAAGGGGGTAATTTCATGCAATAAACATGTTTCTTTCCTCCTTTCGGGGGGAATAAACAACCGTAAAAAAAGAACAACAAACAGCAAAACAACTCTTCCTCCTTGTAGACATCTACAGACATTAGGATTGGCGGAAGCAAATCCCAGGAAGAAGATTCGTACTTTGTTGCATCTTAAATGTGAACCTTCCCGTGGGGGCTTCCTGTGCTCTGTGGTTAAGTGGTTGTGCGTAATCACTCTGGAAATTCTGATCAAACGAAATAAAAAACCTGATGCAATAAAAAACAGTGGTTTTGCCACTTGTGGGTGTTTGAACTGGTCGTGTCCCCTGTTGGTCCAGGTTTTAGTGTGCGGTCACCAGCTGTTCACAAGTAAAGCAGAAATTCTCTTTAACCAGCAAGTTTCTGCTTTTTGAGGTTATTTTTAGAATACTTCATCAGGGAAACGGAGAGAGGATGCTTTTGCTTTGGGCTGTGGTCAAGAACCGACTGAATAATTTAAGTGTCTCCGGTCACACTAAAACCGTATCCTTCGGTTGCGGTCTCAGTGGCATGTTTGGTTTGGTCTTATCACATTTATTGTGGCGGACGTTCAGCTGGCCAAGCGGTTTACTGCTTTTTCTCCCCAACCCCACCTTTGTGAAATGTTAATCTGCAGCTCTTACTGCATTGTTCGAGAACTTAACATCCTTGTTTTCTGCAAGTACTGATTAAAATAAAATACTGTAAAACATGTTGTAAAACATTGTGATTATCTTCCCATGTCTTTGTTGTGCTGAAATGTTTTCACATTCCTTGTCTAGAAGCAAATGTTTACTTTCGTTGTGATTATTTTGCTCACCTTGAAATCAACAGGTTTTGATATTTTCTCTTGGAAGATTTTATATCTTTTGGGGAATATGTAATATAAGATCTCTAATAAAAGATAATCTTATCCTGTGCGTGGTCCTCTAGAGCAGTTCTTAATTCTGCTTTGTAAACAGATCTATTAAAACCTAGCCGAGGATTCGGGTAGAGTAGTGAGGCCCCGTTATTGGTCCCCTTGTGAGTGAACTGCTGTCCCCCAGCTCGGGTGTAGCGAGAGGAGCCCCTTCTGGAGAGCAGGTAGCAGCAGCGCAGCGGCGAGATTTACCCGCGCTGGGAACTGAGGGCTGGAGGCGCGGAGCCCGCCTCGCTGCCGCCCCGGGAGCCTTCCGAGCCGGTTAGGAGGAAGGGGACTGCGCTTCGCTTGTGACATGAACTGGACGAAGATAAGGAGAGGTTTAAGCCAAGTCACGCGGGCTGATCCAGAAGGCCAGGCAGGTGGGAAGCGTGGCACGTGGGTGCTCCCGGAGCCCGACGGCCCCTGCCAAGGCGCAGCTGCAGTGGCTTCAGGGAATTGCTTTAAGCCTGGGTGAGGGTGAGAAACAGATCCCGGAGGTCCCCAAATGGAGTCAAGTAGATGCCGTCTAGGAAGGCTGGACGTGTTTTGTGTGACTTAGGAGTAAACAGAGTAATCAGTTTATAATGTGTACACACAGAAATGTGAAAATCGAGAGAAATTCATAAAAGTAAATTTCAAGAGGAAGTGCTGTGACGGAAAGTAAGTTCTGGGCTACCTAAAACTTGAGTATGCATATATTACCGTTGAATATTAAAATCAGCAAGGAAAAAGTTTAGGTAAGCATATGCTCATGATATTCTCTGCAAACTATGGTATGAAACCAACTAAAGGTAATCATGATTTTGAGCAGATTGATCAGAGTAAGAGAATTAGCAAGTAATGTGTTGCTGCCATGTACTTAAGCACAAGTGCCTTAAAAGGTTATGATGGACAAAAATTCATCAGTATAAACTGATTTCAGCAAAAATAGGACATTGTCCCCAGTAACTCCTGTTTGAAGATAGCACTCCAGAGTCAGCTCCTCCCACGTAGGAAGTGTCAGCCCAGACCTGGCTTCATCTTGGCTTTGCTTTGACCCGAGTTGTCCTCATTCTGAAACAAGTTCCTCCCATTTCATGGCAAGAGGACCCCCGGATAGCGAAGACTTCCATCCACGAATCTTAAGGAAAGATTTTCCACGAATCAGTGGAAAGATTACCTTTGTCTAATTTTTTTAAACAAATGCCTTGTGATTGATGTCATTAGCTGTCATCTGGTTCGCAGAGTAGTGAGTGTGTTAAACTGACACGGGCAGATGGCTGAGAAGTACAGCAATTCCCCGCACCTAACTCCGATAAAATGGGCCCCTCCAAACGGAGATAGGGGATTTGGATACTAGGATACTTTGGATGATAGGTAGACAAAGTACAATAGAAATACATGCTGAAAAAAATGTGTATTGTAGTTTTAAAGGGAGTACAACCCTAGTTTGATTTTTTAAGAAGTGGCTTACTGAAAAGATAAATGAGAAAATTCATACAAGATTTGATTTTAGTGAGTAGAGACTGTATATATGTCCCCACTAAAGATTGGAATTAGGAAAACATGGTGACATGTTTAGCACAAGCTAGGGATTTATAGTTTCTTCTGTCTGAAGCAGAGTGGTCAGTAAAACTCTGAGAAGGGAAATTTCCATATATACATGCACAGTCCAGGCTGGTAGTCACCAGCCCTGTGCTTCTTGAGTACTTGAGATGCGGCTTGAAAATAACTCAGTTTATTTAACAACATGTAGTAATTGTCCTAGAGCACCTGTCTGGGGTTAAGCGATGGGTATAAGAGAGAACATCCGATTGAAAATAGAAGTTGAAATTCCAATTTGCTAGAAATGTTCTACTTCACATGTGGTAGACCA
>PVIC010037147.1:0-18258 GCA_004025085.1 Thryonomys swinderianus
CTAAATCCCTGGCCTGGAACCACCTTTTTCTATACTGCTATCTCTGTGAGATGGGACCCTCAATGGCAGATGTCTTAGATTATCAGTTTGTGTGATGTTTTGGGACATTATTATTATTATTATTTTTGGTATTGAGGATTGAACCCAGACCTTGTGTTTGCCAGATGGGTCATTTTATTACAATAAAATACAGGAAACCATAGGTCATTATGGTGTGAAGTATACTGTATCACCATGAAATAGTGTACCTAGACCATTAATAGATACTGTCCTAGTTCTGTCCATTTTTACTTTTTTTTTTTTTCTTTTTTGAGACAGGGTCTCGCTTTGTAGTTCAGGCTGGCCCTGAGCTCACTGTGGTGCCCAGGCAAGCCGCCGCGAACTCAGCAATCCTCCTGTCTCTGCCTCCCGAGTGCTGGGATGACAGGCGTGAGCCACCACGTCCGGCATTGTGGTATGCGGTGTTGATTGTTGGTGGGCGTGTCTCCATGCCCAGCATTATATGTGGTTACTGGGGATCAAACTCAGGTCCTTGCGTTTGCGAGGCAGACGCCGGAACCACTGAGCTAACCCTCCGACCCCCATTTTTACTTTTTTCCTTGTGGATCAACCTGGTAAACTCAGAATTTTACAGTATTTTACAGTTGGTGTGTTCTTGGAAATGTTAACCCAACTCCTCTTCAAGTGATAGAATATGGTCTCAATCGCTATGTGTCATTCCCACTTAGACTCGCTGTTAAAACCATATGTAAAGTGCATCTTCCCCAATTTCAAATTCTTCTAGGCCTGTGCAGAGTAATATGGGAAATACTCTCATCCAAAAATCTTACACGTTATTAAAATGTGAATATATTGGCAAGTTTGTTTCTGTTTTATGGTGCTGGGGATTGAACCAGTGTTTTGTGCGTGCCAGGCAAGCTTTCTACTATTGAGCTATAATCTAGCCCATCACTATGTTTCAACGAAGAAATTATTGGTCTGTTTCACAGATCACTCGAGCATTTTAACTGCATGTTTATTATTACCCAATGCTGTCAAAAGCTATTAGAAATGTTGGGAGCCCTTTGTGTGTCCAAAGGATGATTATTTTCCTTGGGGTCTGCCCTTGGAGAACACCTCGCCCTATCCCATTGTCCCCTGGACAGAGGAGCGCTTTGAGAGAGGGTTGTGTGTGTGCCCCTCTGCACTGTCTGTGGGATCGTGGCAGTGTGGGGATGAGGACAGAAAATCGCCCCCCTGGGGCTCTTTCATTTGTCACTGGAAACAAAGTGCGTGGGAAGTAAAAGAAGCGTTAGTACCCACGATCTTCTGCTTGGCACGACAAAGTTTCATGGACTTGAGAAAAGTAATTACGAAAGTTTTCATACAAGGCTGTTAAGAATGTTAGACCAGCCGGGCATGGTGGCTCACGCCTGTCATCCCAGCACTCAGGAGGCAGAGGCAGGAGGATTGCTGAGTTCGAGGCTTGCCTGGGCTCCATAGTGAGCTGAGGGCCAGCCTGAACTACAAAGCGAGAACCTGTCTCAAAAAAAAAAAAAAAAAAAAAAAAAAAAAAAAAAAAAAAAAAAAAAAAAAAAAAAAAGAATGTTAGACCAGGAAATCAAAACATTACAATTCTTGCATGATTTAATTAAATGAAGAGTACTCCTAATTTGGCGGGGGTTACTTTAATCTTTTTTTTTTTTTAATTCACTTTTGCCCTCTCTCTTTCTCTATCTTCCCCAAATACTCAGTTTAGTTTCAAGCAGGTAGATCCACATATGGGCAGTATAATACTTTCCCTCAAGGTCATCTCAATCAGTGAAGGGCAAGTTAAGTTTAAAAGCCATTAGTTTTCTGTAGACTTCCTCCAATATAGTGTCGCACAAAAAGGAGGTACTGAAAACATGTTGATTTGATTTTCAAGAAAAGCCTGAGTATTTTCTCCTGCTATAAATGCAAAATATAGACTTGGTTCCTACAGGGCCAGATAAGATGGATGTATAGGGTTTGGACCCAGGAAAGTTTTAGTTTATTTCTTAGATATTTCACATAATCCTTTGAAGGGCATCAGCTTTTGAATCTTTCAGATTTTATTGACTGCAGCGTTGCTTCTCTTCTGTGTTTAGACATGAAAGTGAATGTCATTTTTGAACAGTAAACACTGGAGAATGACTGTGTGACAGAAGTATGTAAAGTATCTTGTAATTCAGTAGGAGAATCAAAGTCCGCTTCAGTTCTTTGCATTCTCAGGGACTCATAAAGGATTAAGGTAACAATAGCTAGAACCCATACAAGAGAGTAACTGAAGGATAGCATTCCTTGAACCTCAGAAACCTGGGTGAAAGGAATTGGGCAATTAAGGTCTTTAGGAAATCTAATGGGGTCATTTGTGAATGCCATCTTCATGGGACTTGGCAAACTGTCATCTCAGAGATCAAGGGAGGTCACTGGCTTGAGGGTTGGGGAATGAAAGTGGAGTGTCTGTTTCCGGCCAACTGTGTTTGTCTAACGGTAGCTAGGTTTTTGTTTTTTTTGACACTATCTGGGAGCTAAAGATACAATGCCTTTGTAAAGTGAGCTCTCTTGGTTTTCTACTTAAGTTATTTTCAAAGGTTGAGGTTTGTTTTTCCCCTCGGAACTACTCAGGCACAATCACTCATAGCTAAGTGAAGTCAGCCAATCACCAGATGTATTTATTCAATGCAAATACGCGTCGTGCCAAAAAAAAAAAATGCACAGTATGAAAAAGGAAAATTTCTACCATTAACTTAAACTGCCAATATATTCACATTTTAATAATTTGTAAGATTTTTGGATGGCAGTATCTCCCATATTACTCTGCACAGGCCTTGAAATTGGGGAAGGTACACTTTACATAGGGTTTTAGCAGTGAGTCTAAGTGGGAATGGCACAGGAAAAAAAGAAATTACCCGAAAAGAGAAGGAAACAATTAGGTAGAAGGAGGAATTTTAAGATGTAGGAGCATTAAAGGGTGATCTGCTAGAAAATAGAATGAAATCTCCTCTTGCTATAGAACAAAAGGGTAGGAGTTATAGGGAAATGTCTAACTTTACATAGGAAATAGTTTGACTTGACGTGGAAAGTGTCTTCACATGTCTACAAGGACTGAAGGGCGGTTGACCTAATGAGTGGGGACTTGCAGCCATATGAGACCTGTGATAAAGTAACAGACGTGTATGTTGATGGTAGTACTTTAGCACGCATCTTGACAAGGCCTGGGGAGGCTCAGAGTGTGGGACAACGTGTCGTGAGCAACACAATGTAACCTGGCTGCTACTGTGATGCACACAGGGGTCCGAGAAGGCGGAAATGAGAATGGAGAGGAAGCTTGGGTGGGAAGGACTTGGGCTGCATGGATCATCAGCGGGGATCGTCTAGTGGCAAACTCACAGAAGGAAGGCACAGGAGAAGTCTGACGCAATCCCAGGCCATCACATGTGACTAGGAGACTGTCAGCATAGGAAGAGCCACAGGAGGGAGACACAATGCAGGTATCTTTGAGAAAGAGAGAGAGAGGGAGAGGGAGAGAGACAGAAAGAGAGAGGAAATATATATAAATGAGTGCCTCTAGATATGCTGATCTCAGCTTTGGTAATGACTCCAATTGGAAGCACATGGGACCATCGAGGCTTGGCGCTGGTTCAGGGGCTGTACGGATGTGGAAGCTACTCCCCACGCAGGTCCTGCAAGGGCGATGGGAGCAGAGGGGTGAAAGTGAGCTTGTGTCAACGCAGGGGAGGTAATGGATTCTTAGGCTCTTTTGTTTGTACATGTGCTTAGATGGGTGGGGTGTGGGGGGGGCATGAAAAAACAAAGCACTGTAAGGGTTCTTTTAAATTATACTACAGCCTTTAACAGGTTCATGTTTTGTTTCAGAGACTAATGTAATAATGTCCACAGCCCCCGATTTGTTAATCACAATATTCCAATGAATTATATTCATCTCGAGCATGTCAGAAGAATCATTTCTATTGTGAATACTCTTACAGAAATTCTTGCTTTTCACTCTGAAGTCATAAAGGCAAAACATAGCTTTAAGAAAAGTTTATTTTGTTTTGAGGTGTATATATAAATTGTACCAATAAAAAATTCATTTAAAAAAAAAAGAAAAGTTTATTTTGATCCAGCAGCAAATGCTTCCTTCTGGACCATCTGCTCTATAGAGTAGTCATCTTCTATGGCCTCATGATGTCTCAGGAAGAAAAGAGTGACAGTTAAACAAAAGGTAGCCTTTATCTTTGTTGTTTCTAAAACTGGAAATTTGCATACATTATTTTTCAAGTGACCTACAAAATGCTGTAAATGAAAACTCATTAAGTTATAGGGAATCTATAGTATACAGATACTTGCTTAGCTCCACTGCCTACAGCACCTGGCCGTAGCTCTGTGGAAAGACCTTTGAAGTTTTCCAGTTTATCCATAGACAGTGACCATTCTTTAATTAGTATTCCTTGGGCTGTGTTCACACTGCTTCCTTCCCTCTTAATTAAGTTATTCTTTCAGGAATGGAGCAGAAGTGTTGTGTAAGTGTTGAGCAATTGGAAGTCATTAGTTAGAGCAGTTCTACCTTAGGGACCGAAGAATTCCATTTTAATGATTCTGAATGATCATCATGTGATTAGAAAAGCTAAACACATCCTAATGAGTTGCTTTACTCATCAGCTGGACAAATGTAGGCCATGCTGTTCGGGTAATGAAAGATTTTAGAACAACAGGAGCCTCCCTGCCAACTTAGTAAAAGTACTGATTTTAAAGAGCCCCTGTTTAGTCCCCAGAAAGTATGAACATTGAATTTTGCTGTGGCTACTCAACATATTTATGAGGACATACAGCCAGGTCTGAAACTTGTTTTGAAATATGTTATCCTAGGACTCTTTGGTTCAAGTATTGTATACTTTCATACGATTATAAAACAAGCTGGAGCTGTTTAAAAATAAGAACTTTATATTGGTGACACAGGTATTTTTGTTTTCATCACAAAACCATTCTCAGTTCTTTGACAAAGAGATGTAACAATTACAAAGCGCCAAAGCCCAGGGGGCCACATTATAAGGAGACTGGAGAACAGACTTTTCTTTTGTCTTTGTCTTGCTAGTGTCAAAAATATCTGCAAATGCACCCATTAGAGGTCACATAAAAATCTCTTAGACGGCGACTTTCATCTACACAACTGGAAATGATGACCACATAGATGTATTCATGGAGATGAGCCTTAAAGTGGTGTTTTTGATCTTCGTGTGAGACTAGCTGCTAATATTAGCAAAGAGGGGTTGCTTTCCTGAAGAGAGGATGATTTAAGGCTCTATTTTTGTTGTTCAGCAGACACTGTTAGGAGTCGCAGAGGGTTACCCTTTTCCCATCTCCTTAATTCCGGAGATACTCACAGACCTGCCACTAGGCTGCTGGCTACTCTTCGTAAGATTCTCTGTCAAAGTGAATTCAGCTGATGAGCTAGGAACATGCTCACAGTCAGATAATAGATGAAAGGGCCTCAAGATAAACGAGGTGCCTGTGGAAAACCGGCCAAAGTTGTTTAAAAGAGGGTGGTAAAGGCCGTTAATTCGTGTCAGGCAGTTTCAAAAGGCAGTGGGTGCTTGGCTTCCCCTGTAAGAGCATGCCGTCTCACCTCTGTGCGAGAGGGGGGCCCAGCGTGCGTTGAAAGACCGAGCGCGCCTTTTAAAATCGACGCTAAATACCAAGTTCCTGGAGGAAGAAAGAGGAACGTGTTTCCCGACCGTGACAGAGTTGTGGCCACCCTTAGGCGCTAACATTTCTGCCAGTGGATAGCACAGAAAACCTCATTGTTCATTTCTCTTCCACCCTGAATGTTCCGATTCTCCTGCAGAAGGTGTTAACGTGAGCACCTCTAGTCTTTGCTTTTCAGGAGCTGACCATAGCTGGACTCCAACTGCACAGTCTTCGTGGTGATGTCTTGTTTCCGTCTTCTCACTTTCAGAGTAAAAGTCAAAATCTGTGCGTTAAAACACAGGTTGGCCACACATCTCTTTCCACTGAAAATAGCCAGGATACCTCCACTTACGGTGAGAGGCATTTTGGTTTGGTGTCTGTTAGCGTGATGTATTAATAGCACAAAATTTAAAAATATTTCTAACTTGACAATTAGATTAGGATACCTCCCTTATCTCAGGAGCCTGAGAGTGAGTCTGCCTAAAGTTTGACAAAGGACAGACTTTTCATGATCATTTTGATGTATAGGAAGCTTAAAGGTCAGAAGAATGTAGTCAGCCTCAAAATGGAAAGACAATGAAGGCAATGTGTCTAACTGTAATTCTTCCCTGAAGAGGCCTGAAGCCCAGACGCGGAGAGTTGGGGGAATTCGAAGCGCCGCACACAGGAGGGCTCCTCCCGCCCCGCCCCGCCCCGCCCCGCCCCGCCCCGCCCCGCCCCGCCCGTGTGCGGCGAGTTCCCGGCACCCACGCAGCAGCCATCAGCCTGTGCTCTCCACCAAGCTGCGCTGTGCTGCCGTCCGGAGTTGATAAGGTGGCACGGGCAAGGATCTCAGGGAGTTTAGCGTCTAGAGGAAAGGGGGGTTGGTTGCCAGTGTTTGCCAGCGTGGACTCCACAGGCTGGGAGGTGGACCAGGGGTCGCCAGCCAGGCCGGAGGAAGCAGGGGCGGCATCGAGTGAGGACGCTGGTCCTCGTGGGGCCGGGAGAACAGGCCTGAACCAGCTGCGGGCTCGAGGGAGAGGCTGAGGCGCGAAGGAAAGCAGAGGTGCGGGAAAGACTGACGCGGGACATTCGGTCTTGGCACGGGCCGAGGGGCGGTGGGGTGAAGGACGGGCCGGCTTCCGGCCTCTCTCAGCTTGTGGGCGGACCGTGACACGCCGCTTGAAACCCTGGAGGAGCAGGAACCTAGCAGCTCCCCACGGCCGGCGCCCGGCCCACGCCCCCTGGGGTTGGGGTGTTCCACTCCTCCTGGGGGCCACGGGCTGCCCCGGCGGGCTCTGCTCCGACAGCGCTTCTCCACCTTTCTCTGCACGCCCCCGCACCGACGGCTGCGCCCTCTCTTCTGTGCTCTGCCCGCAACAGCTTTCCACACCTCCTTCTGGTGCCTCAGTTTGTCCTGCGGAACTTGGTGCCTTGAGCTTTTCAGAGCTCGTGCCTTGTTTCTTGCACGCAGGCTCCCCAGGGGCAGAGGCTGCTCGGGGTTCTTCAGGCCTAGCAGGGCGCCTTAGCCCCTTTCCTGCCCCCGGGAGGAAATACCCCCACTCCCAGCTTACTGAAGGGAAGGCCTGTTCTGGCTCAGGGTATAAGCCCTGGCCGGCAGGTTTAAATGCCATCACGGCTGACTCGGTAGATGGGGTGGGCTGGCAGAGGAAGACCGTTCCCGTCCCGGGCCCAGGAAGCAGAGGAAAGGAGGAAGTGGACAGGAGATGCAGCCTTCCCGGCACACCTCTGCCACTCGCCTGGGCCAGGTCCACGGGCTCAGCTCGTTGAGCTGCGAATTCGCGAGGAGACGAATCCACTGGTGAGCATAGTGCTGGATCGATCATCTCCTAAAGGCCTCACCTCTGAGTGCTCTAGGCTTGTGAGCGACACAGGAGATCTAAACCGCAATGAACGCTTTCAGGTACTTGATGGGCTCGCAGTAAATATTTATCAAGCACATTCTAATACATCCGCATTTAGCAGGGTGGAGTAATTGGCACATCTGACTTAGGAACTTAACTTTACATATGAAGTCAAATGACAATGAATTATATCATGAAATTATATTTTATACATTTTGATCATTCATATATAAGCAGATAGTATATATTTATATATTTGCACATTCCTTATATGACACAATATATAAAACATGTACATTGTATTTGTGGTATTCAACAATGATTGCAGGATAACTTGGACTCTCTGCAATTTATATTTCATCAGTTGCTTCTGAAATCTAATTGCCATAGAAGGTGCAGCTCCCTATAATTCTGAAAACAACGAGGAAGCTCTGAAGTGTTTTAAGCAAGCACTCAACACAATTAGATTTGTGTACTTGGCATGATGGGCTTCACCGCGGTGCAGGAGTATATTTGGAAAAGGTGACATCAGAGGCCTGGCAGTTGGAGAATGTCCCCCGTGGCAAGGGAGATGCAGAGCCGTAGACAGGGTTGAGAGAGAGGAGGAGAGACAATTTATAGAACATAGTGATGAACCTGGAGACTTCAGCTAGTTTATACAGTCTGTCCACCTATCACCCAGCTAGAAAAGGGATCCCAGAATACCATTTACAAAATCATGCTTATCTATAGTTTATGGCTATCTAAACACAGATGTTGGATAAGCCTAAAACTAAACAGTTCTAGATAGTAAAGGAAGACAAGAAAACAGAGTTAAGACTAAGATAATATTGTGATTCTCCTCAGAACACAAATGTTAGTGAAAACAAAGATGTTCCAGTTAAGTCTATAGTGGTAAATCATCAATTCAAAATAAGTTGTACTTGCAAAGACCTTTTGGGTTTCTTGTTTGGAATTTGCTTATATTTCCTAATGATATGATGTTCTCTGGGTTTATAGCAACTAATTTTAGCTAAAACATGAAACACATTAACAAATACCACAGTCATTAACATAAACAAATACCAGAAAGACTTGATATTATAAAATGCTAATTATATAATAAAGGCAGTATGAAGAGCTAACAAGATATTTAATGATGTTGATTTTTAATGTTGGTCCTTGATGATTAGCAGATTTGAGTAGATAAAAATAAGGACATAAAGGGAAACTTGGAAATTATGAAGTGAATTTCTGGGTTCTTTCAAAGGATAGCACTGGAACCTTAGGGTGAGTGATGTAGAGGAGGATTAACGGTTTTAGTTAGGCATTGTGTGCTAACTGGGTGGTATGGCTGCCAACAATGCTAATGCCTTCTTAGATTACATCGTGTGTGTGTGTGTGTGTGTGTGTGTGTGTGCGCGCGCGCATGTGTGCATGCACACCTAAGGTTGGGCAATTCTATTCTATTCTAGTCAATTTTTACTTAGAGTATTATAATCAACATTGGACACCACACTGTCAAAGAGATATGGGGCTGGGGATTTAGCTCAGTGGTACTGCACATGCCTTGCAAGCATAAGGGCCAAGTTCAATCCTTGGTACTTCCAAACAAAACAAAACAACAAAAACAGAAATATAGACCCTCTGAAGTGTGTTCAACTTTGATAAATCAACAGGTTGAGATGACAACCAGGTAATACTCAGCTTGGATGAGGAGGAACTAAACAATATAAAAGGATCTAAGTAAGCGGATGCCACAGACCCCCCCAAGAACAAAATTAGGGTGAACATAAACTATTGAGAATAAAACAAGGTTAAAACAAACAATGAGCAAAACATTTATAGCATTCTGAAAGTCAAGTAGTGGAAACCATGTTGAATTACACTGATTCTCATGCCATCCACTGGTGGGATCCTTGCCCCAGGGCAGTGGTCTCTTCAGAGTAGGACGACCAGCCTCATGTTACTGCACATCACCACTGGCATGCTAGTGAGTACCCCACTTTCCAACACATCTCTCTTCCTATAGGTAGAAGACACTTGAAATATTTCCAAAAATGAAGTATTTGTCATGTTTTTTTTTTTTAATATTTTAAGACAGGGTCTCACTTTGTAGTTTAGGCTGGCTCTGAACTCACTATGTAGCCCAGGATATCCTCTAACAAACAGTAATCCTCCTGCCTCTGCCTCCTGAGTGCTGGGATTACAGGTGTGAGCCACCATGCCTGGCACTGTATGTCACATTCTTAAGTAGCTTTAGGGAAAAACACTGGAAAATGTCACTTGTGTTAGCATCAGACAACTTTCACAGGTGGGAAGTTTGCTCTTATACCTACCTTGATTATTTCTTTTCTCTTGGTTACAAATTTAGGAAATGTAATGGAATCAGCTGTACACACATTTCTTTGAAGCTTGATTTCAGTGTGGGAGGAATACTACTGATGATTTTCAAACAAATATATATTTGAAAATCCTTGAAAAGTATTATGTGTCATGAAAGTCTGACCTATCATGGTGATTATGATTATATCATCACTATTCTTAATTTTTCTTTAGAACTTATTATCATAAATCTCATCTTTTTTATCTTTCTGTATAGGATCTTTTTCTGCTCAGAATTAATTATGGTATCTCATGATGCATAGTATTAATTTAAAAGAGTTCAGGAAACATTATACAGTATATGGCTCCTTACTATTCCTGCTCTGATTTTCGAAGCTCCTTCAAAGTGAATCTAACAAATAAATTTGAGTTTTTAACAAGTAGTGTTGATTATATTCTTAGGCATATGGTAGTAAAGATAGTATGGAAATACTCTTACGGCTCCTGTGTTCCCAGATAACATGCAAAGAAACAAAGAATAAAAATATTACAAAACTTAGTAAACAAAAAAGCTGTCATTTGCTAAATCATATTTCGTGTTTCATTAAGCTAGGTCTTTGTATGATAAGGAGATGAGAGATGGAGTTGGGAGAAGATGAGTGACTGGATGGAAGATGAAGCTGACTAGAGGAGATGAATGGGGTACAGAGCCAGGATGAATCAGATGCTTGTAAGATGCGGGGAAGGCATGGATGATGCCTGAATACTTCTAGCCTTTTTGCCTCTGAGAGAACCTCTCTTCTAGTGTTTCTCCCTTCCTCCATTTGAAAAAAGTGTGGTTTATTATTCTGTTTTCAGAAATCACGTACATAAGTAAAGAAGGTGATTTTCAGCGAAATGATGTGTAAATATTTGGCTTAAAATAGTGTGGCCGGGCTGGAGATTTAGCTCAGTGGTTGCAGCGCCTGCCTCACAAGCACAAGGTCCTGAGTTCGGATCCCTGGTAACCACATACAATGCTGGGCGTGGTGACTCATGCCCACCAGCAATCAATACCACATTCCACAGTGCCGGGCGTGGTGGCTCACGCCTGTCATCCCAGCACTTGGGAGGCAGAGGCAGGAGGATTGCTGAGTTCGAGGCTTGCCTGGACTAATAGTGAGCTCAGGGCCAGCCTGAACTACAAAGCAAGACCCTGTCTCAAAAAAAAAAAAAAAAAAGTATGGCCAACATGTTATATTGAGGTTATAGGTACACTTCTTTTCTAACATAACTTCTAAGTAGTTTAATAAGAGTTCACTTCAAAAAATACAATAACAGAAAAAAAAACTGGGTGTCATTTGGAACCAGTTAAATTAATTTTCTTGAACTTATTTCATTTGAAGGATGGTTTATGGTTTATTCCATGGAAAAAGTATATTTTCCCAACAGCATATAACCATGCTCTTGTTGTAGGATGTAACCTTTATTCCTAAACCCTGAAAGGATTTCTAATTTTTCTTAAAGTTCTTAGCACCTGGGCTGATGTAGCAATGTCTGGTTCCAGAAAAGAAGAAAAATTTATCTGTCAGCCTCATTTAGTCAAGTAATACTCTGTCCTAGTTGATCCCTGGTGTTTGGGATTTGAAAACAATTCTTGAAATTCCAAGTTGGTCCTAATTTCTGTACCACAGGCTTCTTTAGATGTAGTTCTTGGAAATGACTGTCTTACCTCCTTCCAGAAACTGGATTTTCTTGAAAGGTAGGCACAAAACCCCAAGGTTTAGGGAAACCTCAGCCACACCACATTCCTCTCTGTGCCCTTCATCTTTCTGGGTAGAAACAGTTCAAGCCTGGACTTCACGAGATTTTTTTTTTTTTTAACTCACTCTTCTGTGTCCTGTTTGTTCTAGACCATTTCTGATCACATTAAAGTACCGTAGATATGTTCTTGATGATATATGAGGGATACCACATTGGTTTACTGAGTCTTTTATACTTAAAAAAAAAATCTTTGTGTGTTATTGGGTCTTGGGCTATGAAAAAATAAGAGGTTCAGGGACAAAAACCTTCAGGAAAAGTCTGTAGTTGACTTACGAAATTTTGCAAGGAAGACGACAGCTCAGAGGGGCTGGATCCTGTAAGAGTACATACATTCAAGGGGAATTGTGCTGGAGGGGTGAGTAATGAGGGGTAAAGAAAAAGTGGTGCTAATAAAAAAAAGGGAACAAAGCTTATGTATTTAGGGGGCGGGGGTTGTGGGGTGGGTAGGGGAATGGGAAAAATGAGAATTAAATTGTCTCATATACTGGTACCAATTCCCAGCATTGAGCGTGATCATGATGTGTATATATAAGATACCGATAAAGATAAAAAATAAAATAAAAGAGTACATACATGGCTGTTTAAGGGATAAAGCTCTCAAAGCTGACAAGGTGAGAATTTGTTCACGATGGAAAGATAAAAAGCCATTTGTTCCTTTGTTATCTTAGTCACTTTGTTGTGTGAGGACAAGATAGCCCACACAGAGAATGTAAAGGAGATGTTTATTTTGACTACAGTTTTTAGAGCTAAAGGAAGGACATGGTGGGTAGAGGGTCTGGGGGAGGAGGCTGCTCCCGTCATGGAAATCAGGAAGCAGAGAGCCAGGCAAGGACCTGAGGAGGGAGGCGGGCGCTACAGGTCACTTCCCTCAGGGACTGCGGTTCTGACCAGCCCCACATCCTAACGGGGCCTTCAGCTCTGACATTTTAACTAGATTCATCCACTGTGAGCACTGCACCCTGTGATCCATGTACAGAGAATCTGGGGGGACATTTTAGATCTAACCTCAACAGTTGTCTCTTTGGCCTCTGTTTTGAATCTCTGTTCTCGGTTTCAGACTTTTTTCTCATGCTCTCCTCCACGTCCTGTCTCACTGTGGGACCGGATATGAGGAACAGTTACTGGAAATGCTGGTGAGTTTGCACTCTCGGTGAAAAGCTAAGCCTTTGCCTCAGGAGATAGCAAAGGCCAGGTCCTCTGAATCCTGACTTTCACTGATATCTGAGATGTACATTCCTGGCTTATGTCGCTTCTCCCTATGGGCACAGCTTTCTTTCCTCCTTCTTGTGAGTCTCAGGATCTCAGTCAGGATCTCTTCTGCTAAGCTGCGTCTCCCATACCAGAAAGCTGGCCCACTGGTGTTAGCTCTTGAGCATGTGCCATCTGAAATTGGTAAAAGTTTCAGCAGTATTTGAAATTTAATTCTGGGAGAAGCTTCTTTGTTCACCAAGATGACTATCTCCCAAATGTAGGTAAATACTACTCATCTCAAGTGAAATTGACTACACCTAGAGGTGGCGTGTTAATGCCCAGCTGGACTGCAGTCGTTCTACCACTGCTGGTGCATTGCTCCAAGAAGCCTGATTTATAAACTGCCACGATTGGAAATTACGGCCTGTGGTGAAAAAGCATTGCTAATATTAGTATGAACCTGCTGTTTGATAAAGAAGATTTGAAAAACTCCTTAATTTTAATCTAATCAGACAAATGGCTAACTTCTAAATTGCAGGATTAAAAATACAATTCCACAGTACTCAGGAAATCTGAATAACAGTTATTCTGAAATTCTGACTGATTTATCTCATTCCAGATTTTACAAGGAAGTTTTAAGATGTGAAACCCAAGTATCCGAAACATGTAGCTCGTTTCCTGGGTGTCTTTAGTTGTAAGTGCTCGTGAGGAAAATGAAGTGAACCCCAAGCGTTCCCTCGGGGGTAGGTGGGAGTTACAGTAATATTTAGAAATGCAATGGAATAGTTGCAGCTCTGAAGCTTTTTTTCACAGATACTTGCCTCCGTGAAAATGTATTGAACATTATGAGTCGGACTCTCATAAGATTTTTGGTGTTATACTGCTGTGAATGGAGAAAAGGTGAGGGGGTGGGGCATTGGTTACCAGCATGTTACATTGTAGCTTCGTATTTATACAAGGAATAGATCTTTTCTCCCCACTTACAGTAAATTCCAAAGAGCAACAGAAAAGATAGGTGACAGATTTAACTGCTCATGAAAATCGAACTCCAGCAACATGATTTAGAAGGAACTTACCAAAGGGAAGCTGTCAACATTGAATCATAGAATGGGAACTCTTACTGGTTTGTGAGTGGCGAATGTATATTATTTGAGTTGCCATAAAAATGAGATGAGGACACCTTTCAGCTTTTCCAATAAATAAAATGGCAGAAAGTCAGCAAAAAGAGTAATTAGTGCTGCCAGACTCAGGATCTTAGGAACAGAATCTGGCTTTGCTTTCATGATTCTCAATTTCTGTGGCAATCCGCAGCAGTCATCAGTGGAATGAAGCTTTATTCCTGTCTTACCTAGTTAGCATGCTTGTTGCTATACTCAGTGCTTATTAAGAAAATGCCACGTGCAACATCACTGATGAATGCTGGAGTGACAAATATGCCTAAGATATATTCTCTACATACAAGACATTCCCGGGTAAATGGTTGTGACGAGGGTTTGTTACCTAGACTCTCGGCCTTCTTCCTCCCTCTGGTTATATCTGGTTAGGAGAGTAGTTTACCCATTGCCACTGTTAAATGGATTTCCTAACCTTGATCAAAAAAATTACAAAAGTTCAGTTTAGGACTACTCCAGTGGAAATGGTACATTGACTATGAGGTTTCAGATTTCAGCTCTTTTCTATTGGAATCCAGGACACCGTGGTCTGTTTCTCTTGAAAATGCTTCATAGAAAGGCTTGGCATCCCGGACTCTGACTGTGTCCAGCCTTATAGAGGTAATAGAAATTGTTGTTCAGAGGTGGCTTATTTCTGATGGAAAACAGTCTGTGCTATCATCTCCAAGCCATGAGATACCAAATACCCAGAAAGACCCTTTTTCAGTGGGATAGTGAGAAGTCATAGGACTGTTGGGACCAGCAGGACAGGGCTAGTTGGTGGACCACCAAAGTCTGGTGTCACTAAACAGGAGAGCCGGCCAAGTCCAACAGGTGAACAATTATGTGCCACTCAGTATGACCCACATTCCTTTCGGATAGAGATCTAATTGAAAATATTAACATACGTCCCGCAAGCATGTAGCAGCTGGAAATGAGGCTTCCAACCACGGCCTCACAAAGAGGAGGGGGTCGGAGAGGAGAGCCCGGAGACCCCCACACTGTGCTGAGGCCTGACGTAAGCAGAGAGCCTGGTCCGCAGAGGACGCTGTGGGGCCGGGAACCCTGAGGGACGGTGAGCAGAGGGAGCTGCCCGCCTGGGCATCCACTGCGGTTGTGGGCGCCTCAACGGTGTGGCGCGCACGGCGGGAGCTCTCTTCTTAATAGGACCGTCGTTTCCTAAGGGTTCGGGCTCTGCTGGGGCTTTGCTGCACAAGTCTAGAGTTTCGTTGATGAGCGACACTCACCTCCAGTTCCCACTTTTTACCTAGACTCTCGGCCTCCTTCCTCCCTCTTTGCAGGGTACTTTCTAGTCCTGTTTTCTTTCAAGATTTTCCCATCGATTTCTTCTGCTTTATCTTCTGACTAGGTAAGTGCCTCTGTCTTCCTACCCGCTCAAATCATTTTTGTATACGTTAGGTGGGGCCTGAGTGAACAGGCCACCCATTGACTTGTGTCACTCATATGCCTGCCAGCTTACTGCTGGCTTCCAGAGGTAGTGACACAGCTCTGTTTCTTTTCTGTGTCCCACTGACTGTAGGCTGAGAGATGTGGTCATATTGCGTGTTAATTGACTGAATACTATATAGGTAGTGTACGTCTTCTACATGACTTTTATTCCTTATTTAAAGTGAAATATAATCCAAAAGCATGTGAAGATTTAGCACATAAGAAGCATAGAAAAGATAGTCTCTTTGGTGTTGGAGTTCTGGGGACTGAACCCCCATACCCCTAAGCATACTGAGCAAGAATTCTTCCACTGAGTTGCATACTCAGCCCTTTCCATTATCTTATTTATTTATTTATTTATTTATTTATATTTTTCTTGAGACAGGGTCTCGCTTTATAGTTCAGGCTGGCCCTGAGCTCACAATGTAGCCCAGGCAAGCCTCAAACTCTGCAATCCTCCTGCCTCTGCCTTCTGAGTGCTGGGATTACAGGTGTGAGCCACCACACTCAGCATTGTGGGGTGTAGTACTTATTGCTGGTGCGTGTGAGTCACCATGCCCAATATCATATCATTGTATGTGGTCACTGGGATCAAACCAGGGACCTTGCACTTGCTAGGCAGGCAGCGGGAACACTGAGCTAAATCTCTGGCCCCTCCATGATTCTATTTTGAGACAAGATCTTGCTTAGTTGCTCAGGCTAGTTTTGAACTTGTGATCCTCTGCCTCAGCCTCTCTACTGGCTGCAATGAAGGGGTGTATGCTACCATGTTTGGCTATAGTTCTCCCTTGTATAACATCTCCCACATTTTGTAGAGACACATACAGACACTTAACTACTTGAAGTAGTTCACTACTTCTTAGCCCTACCAGTGATATAACTGAACAGGTATTCTTTTTATTTATTTCAGGTATTCTTTTTATTTATTTATTTTACCTATTTATTTCACTTATGAGTATATCCTCAAGGTACATCCATTTGAGTATGAATGATGCAAACTTATCATTCTTTATGGGAGAGTAATACTTCATTTAAAAAAAAATCTTCTTTATCCAGTCTAGAGTTGACAGGCATTTGGGTTGTTTCCAGGATTTAACTATTACAAACTGAGCTGCTGTGAACATGGGTGCACATATGTCACTGTGGTGTGAATCTTAATTCTTTTGTGTATATCCCTAGCAGGGGAATAGCAGGGTCAAATGGGACCTCTAATCCTCATTTTTTTTTTCTTTGAAGTGAGGGTGCTGAGGAGTAGAGCCTGAGGGGTTCCTCTAGCACACACTCTAAGGCAGACTGTTTAAACCAGTGCTTTTAGACTGTAGTTCAGGCTTTGTAGTTCAGGCTGGCCCTGAGCTCACTCTGTAGCCCAGGCAAGCCTGGAACCCAGCAATCCTCCTGCCTCTGCCTCCTGAGTGCTGGGATGACAGGCGTGAGCCACCACACCCGGCACTGTGGTGTGTGGTTTTGATTGCTGGTGGGTGTGAGTCACCATGCCCAGCATTGTATGTAGTTACTGGGATCGAACTCAGGACCTTGCACTGGAAGGCAGGCGCTTGAACCACTGAGCCAAATCTGTGGCCCCTCTAATCCTCATTTTTTGAGGAATCTCCACCCTGATCTCTGTAGTGGTCGCACCAGTCTACATTACCACCAACAGCGGAGAAGGGCTCCTTTCTTCCCACTGCCTCGCCAGCATTCCTTGCTGCCTAATTTTGTGATAGCAGCCGTTTTTTGTGGAGTGAGAAGAAACCTCAGAGTTGTTTTCATCTGCATCTCTCAAATGACCAATGATATTGAGTATTTCTTCATATGCTTCTTAGCTGCTTTTACTTCTTCCTCTGAAAAGTAGGTTGTCCATTTTTGAATTGGTTCTTTAAATTGGGGGAGAGAATTATTTTTTAAAGCTCTTCATACATTCTAGAGAGTAGCCCTTTATCTGAGGAACAGCTGGTAAAGATTTTTTTCCCATATTGTTAGATGTCTTTTCGTGTTGCTGGTGGTTTCTTTTGCTGGGCAGAAACGTTTTAATAGGATGAGATCCCATATTGAACAGGTTTTTCTTGCTAAGATCCCACTTGTTACCACCTCTTAAAACCCACTCTGACTGAACATTAGTCCACAAAATAACTTTAACCAACAGTTCTCAACCTTTAAAAGTGTGACTCCCCTGAAAGAAGTACGAATCATACCATAATGCAGGACTGGGTATATGTATAAAAATAGGCATGATGTGTTTATCAAACATAATATTTACCTTTCGTGTGTTCCGTTCCATCTTGTGCTTTCTGTTCTGTTCCATTTAATTTGGTTTGTTTGTAAAAAATGCCATTGGTAGCTGGCTGGACTGACTTCGTGACTGACTGACGGGTTGTGACTCATAGTCTAAAAGCACCGGTTTAAACAGTCCGCCTTAGAGTGTGTGCTAGAGGGACCCCTCGGGCTCTACTCCTCAGCACCCTCACTTCTTTGGTGATGGTCTGGGTGTAGGGGCGGCTCCCAGGACCTCAGAGTGGTGGATGTGACAGCTGTTCTTGCGTAAGTGACTTTTGTGCACAAGTATGATTATGTCCCCAGCTGTTTTACAAAAGGCACAGATGTTGTGCAAAGAGCTGCACAATGATTTGCATTGTGAGACTGCCTTCCTAGAAACCATCCCTGCATGTTTTCTGCCACATCAATGCATATGGGGACCCAAGGTGCCCAGGCAAGAGCAAGAGAGTACTAGGACAGAGCCCACTGTATTCTTGGTGTCTAGCCCATCCACGGGTCACCAGATAGAAACAAAGAAACAAGAAGTCACAGTATGTCGCACCTTCACTGCCTCA
>PVIC010037148.1:0-18237 GCA_004025085.1 Thryonomys swinderianus
AAAAAAAAAAAAAAAAATAATAATAATAATAATAATAATAATCAACTCAAAATATATAAAAGACTTAAAAATCAAAACAGAAACTAAAATTTTTTAAGAGCTGGAGATTTAGCTTAGTGGTTCTGGCGCCTGCCTCACAAGCACAAGGTACTGTTTGATCCCCAGTCACCACATACAATGCTGGATGTGGTGACTCATGCCCGCCAGCAATCAATACCCATGCCACAGTGCCGGGCGTGGTGGCTCACGCCTATAATCCCAGCCATCGGGAGGCAGAGACAGGAAGATTGCTGAGTTGGAGGCTTGCCTGGGCTGCATAGTGAGCTCAGGGCCAGCCTGAACTACAAAGAGAGACCCTGTCTCAAAAAAAAATTTTTTTTTCTTTAAAAAGGAACATCTTCTAAATACTGGGCTTGGTTATTATTTCAAAGATAAGTC
Organism: Thryonomys swinderianus; assembly: GCA_004025085.1. Taxonomy (NCBI): domain Eukaryota; kingdom Metazoa; phylum Chordata; class Mammalia; order Rodentia; family Thryonomyidae; genus Thryonomys; species Thryonomys swinderianus. Next base: position 439 of record PVIC010037148.1, read on the forward strand.
ACAGAATGTACAAGCAAAAAAAGACAGGAATAAATAGATGAAACTATATCAAACTAAAAAGCTTCCATAGAGCAAAGGAAACACTCAGCAGTGTAAGAGGGAATTCTATTAACCTTCTTTTATTAGGAGGCAATACTTAGGTATGATAACTTTACAAAGAAAATAAGTTTATTATTTCAAAATATTAAAGACTGAAAGTGTAACATTGGGTTGCCACATTGGATCTGTCCTGGGCAGGGGGTGATGTCATCTTTGTAAGGAGTGTGTGTGAAAAAGTAAGGGATAATGTCACAAAATCAGATCACAGGGAGTTAGTCAAGGCTCAGATTTGCAAGTAAAACATCATTTTTCAAAAAGAGTCTCATGAGAGTAATCTCTTCCTATAGCATCTAACCTAAGGATCTCTATGTAGCCCCCACTTGTCAAAGACCCACTACAGTGTCCATCTCCATGCTAAGATTTTCTTGGGGAAGATTTTCAGATTATATAAGATTTCATGTCCAAAGCATAGCAACAATCAATGGACTGGTAGAAAGTGTGTGTAAATCAGTTAGTTTACAAAATATTTAAAGTTTTCCTCCAACTCAAAAATGTAAGACCAAACTCAGGAACAAAATACCAATTTAAAAATAAACTCAGCATTTGAAGACACATTTCTGAGAAAAAGGACATATAAATATCCAACATCTCTATGAAGAAGGTTTAATATCAGTAATTATTAGAGAAATGCAAATCCAAACCACAGGGAGACATTACCTTATGGCTTTTAGAATGACTGATCAGTGAATTACTAATCTAGCAGAAGAAATTTTAAGCCTGTATGATGTTGAGATGGTAGCATGGCTGCTGCTGGGGGATTTTAGCAGGATCTAGGAGCAGAGCAAAGAACACAGCAGAATGACCTACAACCTTTTGAGTTTTGGCCAGAAAGAAATCTCCAGTAAACTTATGGATGTTACAGATGGATCAGAGGAGAGACTGGTTGCTGAAACTGAACAGGACAAAAGAAGGCCTAAGGGCATCACAAGAACCAGCAGGACCTCCAGCCTTTGCAACTTCAAAATTGCAAAAGTGAAAGGCTTCACTTTGAGAAGAGAACCAGAGTACCATGTTCCTGAATGGTGGCAGCCTAGAAAATTTGTTCCTTGAGACTGGGCTCTGAGCACTCAACCAGCCAGGCATTCGACCCATACAGCCACGAGAGAAGGAAGCCTGGGTCCTGCTTTACTGTGGACAGACTTCATCATCATCCATGTGTTAAATGTTCTTACTTACACATAAAAAAAATGCCTATGCAAATGTGGGGTTGGAGTTCAGACTGTCACAAAGAAGATGTGGGGGTAGAGCCTTCTCATGAAAGATGCAAATCAGACAGTAACACTCCCAGACAAGATACACTGGTTCTCAGAAAAAATGGTAAAGAAGGTGAAGGAGACAGAAAACTAGGAGGTGAGCAAGGAAATGATGAAGAGGAAAGAATGTAAAGACAGTGTGGCTTTGGCAGAGTGAGGAAAGAGAAGCAGGACAAGCCTAGAGTATGACCCACCACCTCTCATGCCGCTCCTTTCCTTTCTTCCAGCACCTCCACTATGGACATTACTTCTTTTCCCCAAGTACCACTCAGGGAAGACAGACTCTTGCGGGAGTTTACAGGAGATTACATACAATGGCATAGGTGAGGTACAAAGAAGGAGAGGTGCGTACACCACAGCTGAATAATCAATATTCACTCATCATGCAACTTAGAAGGCCCATCCTTATACCTGCCACAGAAAGTTTTGGATGCTCTTTTTCAGTTTTTAAAATCACATGGATTTAAATGGTTACCATTATTTATTTCCTGTCCATCGAATCTCCTGGACATCCCTATAGTCCAGGTCAGAATGGCTTATAGATCTTTCACTCTGGCGCATTTGGACTATGACTCCAAGCATACCTATTAAATTCTTATATAAGATTTTTTCTTCCCTGAGGGGAATTGTGAAATCAGCTTTAAATTTCATTAATTTCTTCCTTATTACATTTCTCTCACCCATTTTGCTGTCTTGCTTCCTTATTTACCATCTCTTTTCATTGTACATAAAAGTATAAATTATCTTTCTTGGGGAAAAGTAGAACATGCCCTTGAGAGTCACCTTGAGAGTGTATCTCTTTTCTTTTCTTTTTCTTTTCTACTATTCTAGACACAAAGCTGAGCTTTGATGTCTGTGGCTGAAGCTAAGACCTCACTGTTCACAAGTCACTGTAAAAATAGACTTACAGAAGTCACATAACTTCCTGTGAACTCCGGAGCTGCCGAGCCAATGTGAATCACCTGTCAAGCTTTATGTGCCAACTTGAGAGCAGTCTGTCCTTTGCTTTAATGCTTTTCTGGATAAGGGTGAAATACATTTTTATTTGTATACTTGTGCATATATCATCAGTACATGTCAGTCTTTATGCACCTGTATCTTTTGCCTTCCAACTAGACAAATCCTCAACCTATCGAACAATTTAACTGGATAGTTCCACTTAAGGCAAATTTATGATTTTTCCACTTCTGAATTCAGGAACTGTGGGTGACTCCCTGCTGAACTTGGAGCCCAGAGGCTTGACACTGTATCTTGGTTCCTTCTCCCACCATCCGTGTGACCTTTGGCAAATTCATCACCATGGTTAATACCCATCTTTGTAAAATGGACACATGATCTGACCATTTGCATGTTTATTACAAGGACTTACTTATGTTGGAAGTAGGTGTAAAACCTGGTGAACTCTGATACACTATTCAGTATAAGTTGTATTAATCCTTACACAACAAAACAATCCTTTACTGTACTGTTTATAGTCTCAATTAGGTTTCTATTGATTCCTTTAGCATCTTCCTTATTAGATTCAAACAATAAAGGTTTACACAGAAAGTAGATCACAAACAGCTATCATTTGGAAAGATCCTGCCTTTCATAAGCTGTGTATAACCTTGGAAACTGGTCAGCTTTGCTGAGTGTCGATTTCAGTGCTAACGGAGTGATGACTTTTATGAGCTTGCCTATCACCTACAGCTGATTCTTAAATTATATAAAATAGTAGTAAATAATGAAAAGTTAGCAAAAGACAAAAATTAGTCTTGGATTTATTTAGAGGATTTCATTCTGCTGTGCAAAATCTTGGACTTGTAATAACATCACAAGCAACACACCCAAAAGAAAGTTGGATTACTTCTTGCCAAGTCACTACTGTATTATTACTTTCTATACAGAGGCTCAGTCTCCTACACAGAAACACAAATGCTGTTTTCTGCTTTTTATTCACCTCAGTCTGTCAGTAGCTGAGCTATGTTCGTTCAAATAATCAAATAGTTTCAAAATCCTCCTACTCTCTGCTGGTACTCTTCTCTTTTTAGATTTTCAACAATTATGTCATGGATTATCAGCATCAGCCTTTCTGATCTTCCCAGTGTCAACTTCTTTCCCCTATATTTTCCATCTACTGCTTACTTACCAGGATTATCCTTCCCAAATTGAAATTTAATATTACTCTTTCCTGCACAGAGTCGTATTAGACATGATTTTGGAGGGAAACAGATTATCTCTGCTACTTACTGTCTCTGAATTCAGGGGAGTGGTCTCTCGGCTTTCAGTTCCCTCACATGGCCATGAGAAGGCCCCTCTCAGAGCCTGGGCTGTAGGACCGTGGCACAGAGCAGTGGCCCCGAGGCAGCCTCTGAGGCAGCACCACAGCAGCACTCTGGCGTCACACACGTGGTTTTAGGAAATCACTGGAAATTGGGGGGGGCTTGTGGAAACCCCTCCTGGGGATTCATAGGGATGCTCTGAGAGCTCTGTGGTCTGAAGAATCCCCTTTGGACTTGTAGACTTCTACAGATCTGTGTGTCAGTGTTAAAGCTTTCACTTGATTTTTTTTCTTCTTTTCTCCTTCTCAAAAGCTAGACCTTCACCGCAGCTCGACAGAACTCCTGGCTTCTTGGTTCCCCTCCAGTTCCCTCATAGGTGTTTTCCACGTCAAATTCCCTTCACATCAAGCTGTGTCTTAGTATTTCATTCTTGAAAAATCCTGAGCAACCATTTCATCTGTAAAATGGATGTAATAATGGCACCTATTTTATGAAATAACTAAAACAGCTCACATCTATAGCAACAAATAGCCTATTATAGTGTATAATATCTTATGACATTTGAAATTGTTATTCTCAATTTACTATTCATTTTAACATAGCATTTTATGAATCAATTTAAATATGTATGATCTCTTAAGTTTAAAAAATCCTTTTCATTATAACCACAAAAAGTGCTATTTATCTACTTCAGTTCAGCTCTGAAATCCTCACCTGGGAACGACTTCTAACTCCTTCCTTATCCTCCAGCATCCTGGTACACTGCCTCCCACTTACTTTTATCAGCATTATCCTGCTAATGGTGGAGCCTTTGCTGACTTATCCATTACTATCTTCAGAGCCTGAGTCCTTCAAGGACTTGTATTCTTCATATTTTTTGTGCATGTGTCCTTGTACTCTGCACAATATCTGGCATATGATAGGGGTTAATAAAATATTTTTCTCTTCTTGCATGACTAGCTCCCTGTGCGTATGATTCAGGTTGATTTGGTAGCAATACAGAAATAAAACTGGCCATATTATCACTCATGCTGAAGCAGCTGAACTTCCTTTGCTCGAGGAGAATCTGTAACACTTGAAGCTTGTTAAATTTTTCAGTATCAGCCACTAACACAAAGGCTAAGGTTTCTGAAATCCAAGTTAAATAGCCGTCCTTGGTTTGAATGGGAAGGCACCACTAATGAAAAATAGATGCTATTCTTTCATAAATCACTTTGTCCTTCTGCAAGTTCCTTCGGGCTCTAACAGGCTATAATTCTAAGCCAAAGCCAAGCAGGAGCTACTGAAAAATCAACATTATTGGTTGTTTCACATTTTTAGCTTGTTCTTTCCACAAGGAATTTATGGAGAAAGCCTTGATTAGATCGTGGCGGTAAAGGTCCTTTGCATCTTTTCAGATATGTGCCCCACATTTGTGTTCAGACGCCCTTGATGTTGTTCTGTGTGTCACTCAAAGACTTAATTCTAGCCTCTCGTATCAATGTTAGTAATTGAGTGTGACAAATAGAAAATAACTCCGATTTTGTTTATTCATTAAACATATTTGTTCAGTATAAACATACTCAGTCCCTATTGCGGGGACTGAATGTGCACTAATGTAAAAAGGCAAACAAAACGAAACACACACAAAACATCCCACCTGCCTTCATGGAGTTTACATCCAGGTGCAGGGGACAGACCTTATGAGAGTCACCACAGTCCACGTCATGTCAAGCCCATCCCAATCTGCTGCTTCTGGTTAGGAAACTATACTGCTTAGGAGGCCTAATAATCTCTAGTTAGCAACCTCTTCAGTTGACTTTGCTACAGAGTAGAATTTGAAGGGCATTGATCTAACCTCATCACAGATTTTTATAAGTGAAGAAACTAAATCTTAGAAAATTTCAGAAATAAACAACTTTCAGGTAGCAAAGCACTTGTACTGCGTCAAGCAATACTGTTTCCAGGATGTTCCTTCCACACTCCAGTTCTACCTGGACTTGTCTTGAAACCTTCATCAGTTGAATATATGACTGAAAAATAGAAAAAACAATTGTGAATACAGAGAAGATAGAGGTCCCAGAGGAATTACAAAGAATAAACACATGCTATATGCACGAGACAGCTGCTCAGATGTGATGAACATTTTGTCTCTAGGATGTTCAAACATAAGGATGATAAGCACATGGTGGAATTAGGGACCCAAACACAGAATGACGTTTGCACCAGAATAGTCTTCAGGGGCCACTTAGTTACGAGATTTTGTGACTCTGTGAACCCATACTATGACGCTGCTACTTTATTGAGGAATGCAGAGTTTTCCTCTGAGAAGAGTGTCGTGAAGTGAGATGAAATTCTTCTGGGCTCTGCCTCCTCCTCTTCCTTCTCTTTGCACGGAAGCCTGTGCCCAGCCAGATGCTTTGCCTTTCATTTTCCATTTAGGTGGCATTTTCAAATATAGAAAACAATTTTGTAAACTCCCTGCCGTTTCTGTTTTGCTTGGGCTCCACAGAGGCCCAAATAATTTATGGAAAAACAGCACCTGTGTTTTCACCAGGAATGGCTTTCACAACATTGATGAATTTCAAATGAAGGGCATTTACCTCATTCAAGTTAAATGGAAAGAAGTTCTCTCTCCATTTCCAGAAATGGATTGCAGAATGTGCTTGAAAACTATTTTCTTGTTCCATAAAAACATTACACTGAGTGTAAACATTTCATACCAGGCGATACCCTTTGAAGCCAAGGGAGAGAGTAGGCTCAAGCAATTCTATCAAAAGGAGAAATTCTAGAGATGGTTTTTTTGAGAATGTCACCAACAAGATGGATTGATTCATTCATATGACAAGTTTGTATTCATTAAATAAATGATATTTGGGCACTTACTTCCACTGAAGTCACTCTAAGAAATGGGTAAATTTTATTTGTGTCAGGAGTACAACACAGAAGATTGAGAGTGAAGTTTATCTATGCTATCATCTAAAACATTTGTTAGCAAGCTATGGCCTGTGAACTAGCCATCTTTTTTTGTAAATAAACTTATTGTCCCATTGTCCCAACTTCTCACTACAAAGAGTTTAATGGTCCTCTACTTTTCTGTTTGATACTTTTTCGCTGAATTTCAGTTTTCATTGCTAAGTCTTCATACTAGCTAGTTTTCTGCAGTGTTTAACATTGCACTGGTGTCACCTTTTGATTTTTTTAATTGAATTCTTTATTGGTACACTTTATATGCAGCTCACAATCACACTCAACACTGGGGAATTTGTACCAGTTTATGACAGAAGTTAATTCTCATTTTTACCCATATCCCTACCCGCCGACAACCCCCACCCCTTATATACATGCTATTTCTTTTTCCTTCCAAATCCTATTTATTCTTTCCCCTCATAACCCTTTTGATTTTTAAAAAATTTATACCCAGTGTTTTATTTGTGTAATTAAGACTTGGATCTTTTTATATCTTTTGTGTCTTAACTTTTTTATCTGTATTGTTTCTGAGTGGCTTTAGTTTGATTGTGCTTTTTTTCCTCATTATGAGTCATATTTTCTTGCTTCTTTTTCTGTCCAATAGATTTTAGTTAGATGTCAACTGTCATGAATGTTACCTTGTTGAGAATTTAATCTTACAGTATGATGAATGATTTTTTGTTTGCCTTCCTATAAATTAGCTTCCTTCCAGGATGTAGTTAAATTATCTGAGGCTGGGAAAATATTGTCTGAGAAGATTATAGAAAACTGTACTTGGTGCCCAATATACAGCATCCATTCCTACCAGCTAAACAGAAAATTCAGAATTGTGGAACAATAGCTAGCAGCACAAAGCATAGGTCAAACTTTCTCCACAACTAAGCAAGACCCATTTGATGCACTGTGCCAATCCCTAGAGAATCATTACATTTTTCAATCTTGCTGGTGACAACAGGTGCTATTCTTCTGTTAGCATGGGTCACAGATACTGCTCGCCCTTCCTTGGTCTTTGGAAATAGACTCACAGCCCTCTACTTCTCAGTACTCAGTTGAATCCTTACAGGTGTCTTCTGCAGCCCTGGAGAGCTCCTTCTGTGTTCTGTTCATCTCACAGGAAGTCTGTTTTGCAAACTCTGTTCTCTATTGCTTTCCTTGACTATAATTGGTTCTAGCCCTTTGTTTAGAGTCCAACCTAGTGCTATGTGATTCTTCCATCTTGAGCTTTGTGCTTGTAAGACAGCAAGCCAGGCAAGTAAGGTCTTATTGCATTTGTTTTGCGCAGGGCATTATCACTATCCACTCTTGCTTTATTTTTCTTGTTTCATATAGTTTGTGATTGTTGTTAGGAAAGAAGGTGAGTACAGCCCCTGGTACTCCCTAGAGAAGGAAGAAGGAAAGGTCTGGAGATGGTGAGATAATTATGTGGGAAAGGGCTCTCTCTGTTGTCCTGAAGAACTGCACCATCCTCCAGCACAAGATTTCCACCTGTACCACATGCTGACAGTTGCCTCTGGCGACAGCATATTTGTCTCTTCCTTTCAGATGCCACACTAGCTTCATCTTCTATGTGTCATAAAGTGAAAAACTTAGAAAAGAACTGTTATAGCATACTGAGTTTCCAAAGATGGTTTCTAAGTAGCAAGCTTGACTGTATCCAGAACACACAGGTATGGGGGTAAAACAAAGATCTAAGAGGAAAGCAATGAATTTAGGCATTAAGCACAAAAGGCTTGCAAAATGATGAAGCGGCCACTTTCAAACTCCTGGATAGATGATCAGAAAAGGAAAATCCATACAATTTGCATTTTAATCCTTTTAATGAAGAGTCCAATATATATATAGTGTTTCACTTTTGAGATAAGGAGCCATCTCCCTATCAGCAGCTGATTTTGCTTAGGAAGAGTAACAGCCAAATATGGCTTATCAGGTTTCATTAAACCTCATGAATGATTAGCCCCAAGGAATTCTTGTACCACCCTTTAGAGGACTAGATTCCCTTTCTTAAGAAATCTTTGGCAATTGTGCAAAGATTTGGCAAATTCATCATCACTTCTAATGGTTTCTGCTTAAACTGCTTCAGTAAAGTTGTGGAATCTGACAAAAATTGCCCATGCAAAATAAAGCCCATTTCTGTTCCCCTGTATTGTATACCCGCTGTGTGACCCACCACCCCAGTGCATGCAGCACGGAATGTGTTAGCGAGGGACCTGAGTTGAGAAACTGCATTCTGTGTCTGGTGATAGACAGTTGAAGGGGAGGCTTTGGATGATTCTGCCAGTCTCCACAGCAAACACTACCTCTGCTGTTGCAACAGCTCTAGATTTTTATGTCTCTTCCCATAAAATGGGAAGCTAGCTAGACAGATGAAAAACATAATACCATTATGTTTGCCCAATGTGTTGGAACATAAACACAATTTCTCATCAGTGTCCTGAAAGTTATTGGGCTGTTGTGATGCTCCTGATGTTGTGACTAGTTCCAGAATACATGGAGAGGTCAAAGGCCTTACTGACCCCGAAAACTGGTGGAGGAAGAAGAGCTACTGAGAGTGTAAAGTGCTACACATGGTCATTTTACTTGATTCTCTTATGCAGCCTTCTTATGCTTTTTATGGAAGGATAGGTATTCTTCAACAGTTTTGGCTATGAAATTTGCCTTACTGTTTTACCAAAACTTTACAGTTTGACTACTGTCATACAGATTATAGTGGCCAAATGTGAGAAGAAATTCTGGTTATTTGGGGTTCTCTTCTGGTTCTCTTTCCTCTCACTTAGACAACTTTTGAAGTCCCAAGTTCTCTCAGCAGAAGTTCTGCAAACATAGTAACTAGGCTCAGCATCATGAGGAAGATAGTAGCTAGCATTTCCCATGGAAGACACTAGAGAGAATAGTCTACTCCCATGCCTTATCTATATGCTTTAAAGGTGTTGCAGTCCAGACCGAATAACAGGAGCAATTCTCTGCCTCTAATGAAACCAGTGATTCATTATGATGAGGAGATAAGATTGCTGCCTTGACTGCTAGCTCCTCAGAAAACACATAGACGATGGCCTGGTGGACGTCCAGGAAGGGCCTTTCCAGAGCCTCTTGTGACCCGAGAAAAGAGGACACTGGCTCCTTCAGGGAAAGTCACTGCCTCCAAAAGCAAAGAGGAAAAACAAATTTTAAAGGCTGCTATTTTTGTGAGATGAAATAGCCTGTGGGCATGACTAAGGTTTACTGCTTTTCTTGGCTGTGTTTCCTTTACTGTTTTTCTGGATGCAATTCAGGGGAAAAAAAAAATAGAAATTCTTGGCCCTCAGTGAATTGAATTTAGTAGAATCCTATCATAACTCAGCTGGAGGTCAAAATAACATGTACTTGACCCTTTCATTACACAGTATTTAAATGAACATACATGTTGTGTGTGTGTGACTGCTTGCTCAGAGCCTTATATCTTATGTGTGTTTTTGTGTATGTATAGTACTGCAGCTGCTCAGCGCCATGCAAATTAAAACACAAGTCTTTGTGATATGTTGTTAGTCGCCAAAAATACATATTTCCTATTATGTGGCTGAGAGTGTGATAGGTCCTGAGACACAAAGGACAAAGGATCAGTCGTGTGCGTGTGCACATGTGCATCCATGTGTGTGTATGTGTGCTTGTACTTTACATAGACAGAAAGAGCAACAGTGAGAACAATCACACACACACACACACACACACACACACGTTTGGTCCTGCTTAACCACAGGGACATATTCTCAGACTTCAAGAAATAGACAAACTCTGTCAATAGATTATGATAAAAGTTATTTAAACTTATGGATTGCTTATTTCTAGACATTTCCAATTAATATCTCTTTCTAGTGGATAACTGTGGGTAACTGAAGCCAAGGAATGCAAAAGCATAAAAAAGAGGCTTCCATGTTGTGTTTACATTTACTATGTGGCATAGGAAAACAATGAAAAGTATTATAATTTCTCCCAAGCTTTGGCATTCTTTTCTGTTTTATAAAAGAAGAAAATAAAATAGTTATGTTGGTATTAAAAAAAAACACTTGTATGGACAGAATCTTAGTATAGAGGGCTTTATTAGTATACAGGATTTTTTTCATACATTAACTCATCCTGCTCTAAAAACAAAACAAAACAGAAACCAACACAAATACTGAAGTTGCTATTGCTAAAAATCATCCTTAATTTAAACACAAGGGAATACAGACATCAATACATTTAAAAAACCTTGTATGGTCATATGATCGGCACATGGCAGGGCTGAGATTTGAATTTAGGAGTTCCAGCTCCAGAATCAACATTTTATCCACTCTATTTTACCCACTGTTAGAAGCAAGACTTCACCAGTGTGTTGGTTTCCTGTTGCTGGTCGTAAATTAAACAGTAACTGAGTGGGAGCAGAGGAAAACAAAGAAGGGAGAAAAAAAATTTGATTGTAAAAAGAAAAAAACAGCAAGTTTATGTTTACAGGCAGGATGGGGAGTTGAAGGGAGGCAGGACAGTGGGAAAAATAAAAATCAAGTATATTATGTGCAGGTACAAATTGCCACTGAGGAATGTGATCATAATGTATTCTTCAAATGTACCAATAAACTTACTTTACTTTTTAAAGAGACAGGCAGAAACTTTAAAAAAAAAAAAAAAGTAAGTTTAATGGCTTAAACTAAAGCAAGTTTGTTACCTGCCAGCTGTGGACGTCAGAAATCTGAGACAACTCCTCTGGCCTAAAACCAATATGTCATCAAGACTGAATTTTGTTCTGGAAGTTCTAGGGGAGCAAAAGCTTTACCGTTTTCCTAGATTCTAGTAGATGCTGACATTCTGTGGGTCATGTCTTTTTCTGTTTTTGAGAACTGCAAAGGCCTGTGGATATTTTCTTAAATTGCATGCTTCTAAGGTGAATCCTTTCTACCTTTATCTCTCCCCTTCTGGTATATGGAGCCCACCCAGGTAATTCTGGGTAATTTCTCCATCTCAACATTTTAGCTTAGTCATGCCTGGGAAGTTCCGTGCATCGTGTGAGGAAGCCATGACACAGCATCTGAGGTTAGGACATCAACCTCCCTGAAGTACTGTTATTCTACCTGTTACCAAGTATGCAAGTTCAGCAGTTTGTGGGTCAAGGTATTATTTTTCAAAATGTAAAATACATAGAAACACATATACAATTCTATTTCTAATTATGTCTGAGTTTACTTTATAGAAGTGTTTACGTACACACACACACACACACACACACACACACGATATTTGCCAGGAAGTTAATTGCACAATTATCTGTGCATTAAGTGTGGACGCCCCCTCAAGGCTCATCAGCTGTGTGGAGCGTGGCCACGAAGGACGGCTCCTCTTTGCAGAGCACCTCTGCCCCTCCTCTGGCCTCCTTATCGCTCTTGTTCTGCTGCAGCCCTATGGAACCCTCGCCTCCTCCCATGATCAGGCCTCACCTCTTTGCTCTCCTTTTTCTTGTACCCCCTTCAAACCTCCATTTGAATGTCACATTCTCACCCTGTCTCCCAAGCCACACTCTACAGCTACACTCTACCAGTGCCAGTCCTTCTCTTCAGCACTGACTTCCATCTAACTTTTGTACATCCAAGCATTTACTTATTTATTATCTCCACCTACAGTAGACTGTGAACCCCTTGAAGGACATAGGTTTACCGTGCAGGTTATTGTCTTACCTGCAATAATTTGGGATAGGGCTTACATTTAACACGATCTCAAAATCTGTAGAGTGAATGTATGAATGAGACAGTTACTAAAAAGAGATGAAATATCTAAAATGGGTTGCTTAATTACTAAAAGGGGGCAGGTTCACATTTAATCACAATGTTTCTTAAATAATAACTTTTTAATATATATCTTTATTCATATAATATTGTAGTTATGAAGAAACATTTAGAAAGATACATACAGTAGTATTAGCTGTGCATTTTGTGACTTTTCCTATATTTTTATTATTTTTGATTTAAAATAAAAACAACTATGTTTCTAATGTAAAAAGTAAAACTATAGAAATAAATGTGAATCCAGGTTTTGAATCCATCTCAAATGTAGGCTACTATAATATATTGTGACCCCAAAAGTATTTCTAATGATACAGCTAAGAGTACTGTGTATTTCTAGATATTCATGAATACTGTATGTTTCAAAATTTCTATAAAAAAGAATTTATACAAAATTCTTTGAGGCATGCCATATGGAGTAGTCAGTTTTCTTGTCACTGCGACACAATGCCTAACACCCACAGTTTACAGGAGAGGTCCTGCTCACAGTTTAAAGGTTTGGGTCTGTGCTTGGCTGGTTCCAAAGCAGAAATGGCGTCGTGAAAGTACAGTGCAGGGGACAGCTGCTCAAACCATGGAGGCCAGGAAGCAGGGAGACAGGGAAGGAGCAGGGGCAAGAAGATGCCTTGCCCCTCATGTCCTCAGTGTCCTAGCTCCAAAGAGCGCATTGAGCTTTGAACTCACCAGTGGATTAACACACCAGTGGGTGCACTGTCCCCATGATCCAATCATCTTCAAAAAGCTTCACCTCTGAACACATGAAACTTTTGTGAGACATTTTAGATCTAAACTATAATGTGATTCAGAGTAACTAAAAACCGCAACAACCCAAATGCTCATGTACAAGGTAATAAAAACTATAATTACATTGTAGCATATACAGTACTCATAATGGGATAACAATAAAAATGAACATGCTACTAATACATGCAACAACATGAATTAATCTCCAACATGTATTGAGAGAAGATACATGTAAAAAAATGCTTTCTTTAAGATTCCATTCATGTAAAATTTAAGAACAAGCAAAGCTTGTCATTGATGGAAATTAGAAAGTTGATTCCTTATAGAACTAAGAAGAAGGGGTAGACAGGAATTCTCTGGTGTGTGGTGTCCTATGTATTGACCAAGATGTGTTTATACTGGAGTGAGACTTCAGCATAGAGCATAAAGATTCACAATTATGATCATGCATTATGATTATGCCTCCATAAATTACTTTGAGCATTAATTACTGCTATGCTAGAAAAATTCAGCTTTTTGACTTCCTTATCTCAGCATCTTATGAATAAAAGAGTTAAACATTTTTAATGGTTTTTAGGCTTGCACTTCTCCTTTTGCATTGTAATGTCAGTCCCTTTATAATACTCCTCATGAAGAAAAAGCACAACTTGTTTGTAATGACCCGTGAGCAAATTCCTTCACATGCATAAAACTTGCAGGAAGTCTCTGGAATTATAAAAATTTGAACAGGAGAGCATTTTGGTCTAATGTATGCAATCCAATATAACACAATGCCTTATGTCTAGGGAATATATTAGGAAAATTACTTTTTATTGCAAAATGCTAGGACTTCAAGAATTCTTTATGAGTCACTAAAGTGGTAGCAAAGTGTGGAATATTTTGTTGTTGCTGCTGCTGTGTTTTCCGGAAACCACACACCTTATATTGAATGAATCTATAATTGTTGAGCAATTTTATTTTCCAACCGAACAGCACTTTGGAGACTACGCTTTTCTGAGAGGTCATGAAAAGAAAATCGGAAATATTACATATTTGCTGACAGGACATTGAAATGATCTTTTATTTAGCATTTTTGTTTTCTTTCTGAATAAAAGTAAACACCAAAAATGACCCGTTGGGTTCTCTCTCATGAATGAATACCATTTATCCCATTATTTGAAGCAAAGCATCTGACAAACAAGGACCCAGGTGTTTTTTTGTCGCTGCTATTTTGAAACACATAAAGTCTTTGCTCCTTTCACAAATCAAATGTGTGTCCTGAAAAGACTAAGTGGTCTTACGTTTACAATCGCTTACTGCACTATCCTTTTTTTTTCTTTTTGAGTAAAGAAATTTCTACTTTCCTTTCAACTCTCTCATCTTAAATAGGATTTTCACTGAAAACTTTCACTGAACTCTGCTTTTGCCCTGCACATGGTCTTTTTCAATGTCAAACAGAAAGTTGTGAATTTAATGGTAAAGCTCTTATCAAAATAGTGAGCCACGTTTATGACCTTGCACCTAAAGCCATTTCTTTTTATTCTCATTGTCTGGAAGCCTGGATTTGTGTGGATCCAGTGAACTCAGTGAAGGTTTAATGAAGGTCAGGGTCTGGACACAGAAACAACCTTTCCATTTTAATTAGTTCCCAAGATACCTTTCTCTATTTCAAGGAAAGAATCAATTCCCTTTAGTGCAAACAGTGATACCACAACATGTTCACTGGGTCCTTTCTTCCTACAAACGCATAGTAACTCACATAATTTTGTGAATTCAGCTTTTCGCTTTTTAAACCAAATCATTCTTTAAACTTTGCATATTCTTGCTGGTTCAATAATTATCTTCACAGAATAGCTATATGTGAAATTTATTGTGATGCTTGTTGGTGTTAGTTTGATATATTTTATAATTGCTTATGAGTATATTACATATTCATATTTATGCATACATTTTGTATGTGTATACATATTTTAGTAAAATTTGAGGGGGAAATAAATTGTTTTCTTTTTTAAAAACTTTATTGGTACATTGTATATACACATTATGATCACACTTAATATTAGGAACTTGTAGCAGTATATGACACAATTTAATTCTCATTTTTTCTCATTCCCCTATCTACACCACAACCCCCCACCCCCTAAATACATAAGCTTAGTTTCCCTTTTTTTCACCATCACGTGTCTTCTTTACCCATCATCACTCACCTCTTCACTGCATTTCCCTTTGAATATTTTCTATTTCACAGTATATTAATTAGGAAAAAAAATCTCCACAGAATTATCTCAAGTGAAAGTGAGAAATAGAGGAGGAAAAATAATTAAATCTTTAAAAAGCACGGAGAGATAATCTTTGTAAAACCTTCGGGAACACGGTAGGTTATATAAATGTACACATGTAATTGCCAAAAGGGAGATTTGAATTTGCAGAATAAGACTATAGTGGTCCAAAAGAAGATAGGAAATATTACCAGATTCAGTAAAATAAATAGTCTTATATAAAAAAAACAGGTTCTTAATCACTTACATCTTTTTATCTAACGCTTAACATAGAGGATACTTGTAAAATTTATTCAAATGCTATAAATGATTGAAGACAGCCTCCCAGTACATTTCAAGATAAAGCATAACTTTATAACAAAATTTTACAAACTAACTCTAAAAATAGAAACATGTTAATTTTAGGTATAAATATAGATGTAAAATTGTTTTAAATAGTAAAATAAAATCCAAAATGTATCCAAAGAGTAACGGACTATTAGGAAGACTGCAGCACGTTTCAGGGTCTCCGAACCCATCCTACTAATTCACCATGCCACACGCGAGCGAAGGCTGTGATGATCTAAAGCCGCCACTGGCCCCGAAGACCATGCACAACTCAGAAAGGCAAGAAGATCGCTTAGCACACAAAGCTACATCCAGGCGCCGATGAGCACATGAGGACGTGCTCAGCAGTCACTTTCATTAAAGTCAGTGAGAGGCAGCAGTGCCCGTAAGGACATGGCTTTGGGCACCTTAGCTAATGAGAAAGAATCAATAAAGGGTATCAGTACAGTCACAAGAAACTAAAATACTATTTATGTGAGGACTGCATGAAGACTTCAGAAAGAAGATTAAGGAAGGAAGGAGGAAGGAAGGAAGGAAGAAAGTAAGGAAGGAGGAAGAAAAGAAAGAAAGAAAGAAAGAAAGAAAGAAAGAAAGAAAGAAAGAAAGAAAGAAAGAAAGAAAGAAAGAAAGAAAGAGAGAGAGAGAGAGAGAGAGAGAGAAAGGAAGGAAGGAAGGAAGGAAGGAAGGAAGGAAGGAAGGAAGGAAGGAAGGAAGGAAGGAAGGAAGGAAGGAAGGAAGGAAGGAAGAAAGAACCGTAGAACCAACAAACCAAAGGAGGAATGAAGAAAAGTAAGGGAGAGGGAGCAAAGCTCTAACAAAACAAAATCAAGGACTAGAAGCAATTTAATGAATAAAATATCTAAATCCAAATGCTCAAGTTGTTTCCCTTATACAAATAATACATATTTATGTTTTGGGGATTTTTTTGGCAGTACTGGGGATTGAACTCAGGACCCTGCACTTGCAACACGACAGAGTTGCCTGGCTCTAATAATGTATATTTGAATATTTTAAAAATTTACATTGAAAAATTATATATATATGTATGTGTGCATGTAAATTTATATATAATATATATACTTATATATAAATTATATGTTAAATATGTATAAAATTATATATATAAATATGTATGTGCACACAAAATCAAACAAAGATTTGTGATTAGCCATAAAATATGTCTGGAAGTGATGGAGTGAAAACAGTTGTTTCTGATGAGGAAAAAGTACCATAATGGAAATGTCAATCATTCCAAAAATTAATGAGCTTATGCAATTCTAATTGGGTTACATTAATTAGAATAAAATAATTTTAAAATGAATGCACCAGTAAATATCTTGAGTAACAAAATTTTGAAGAAAAAAATCAAGATTGCAGGTGTGGTGGCTCACACCTGTAATCCCAGCACTTGGGAGGCAGAGGCAGGAGGATTGCTGAGTTCGAGGTTGCCTGGGCTACATAGTAAGCTCAGGGCCAGCCTGAACTACAAAGTGAGACCCTGTCTCAAAAAAAAAAAAAAAAAAAAGGTCAAGATAAATCATATTAGAAAGGGAGAAAGTTATGATTTCCTATTTTCTAACATTAGAACTGTGTCTAAAACCATGCAATTAAAGCTATATCAATAACCAATACAAGTTAACTCAATCAACCAAAAGGAATATGAAGTTCATAATTGATGGAACTCTACATTTAATATATAAGTAGCATTACAATTATTTAGCAAGATTATTTTATTAAGTAATACAAACACAATTTATTATTTATTTGAGAATAACTAAAATTAAAAAGGTACAAAGTATTTCAGGTGGGTTAATGGTAAACTATTTCAAAAAGCTAAAATATGGGGCCGGAGGGTTAGCTCAGTGGTTCCGGCACCTGCCTCACAAGCGCAACGTCCTGAGTTCGATCCCCGGAAACCACATATAATGCTGGGTGTGGAGACACGCCCACCAGCAATCAACGCCGCATACTACAATGCCGGATGTGGTGGCTCACGCCTGTAACCCCAGCACTCGGGAGGCAGAGACAGGAGGATTGCTGAGTTCGTGGCAGCTTGCCTGGGCTACATAGTGAGCTCAGGGCCAGCCTGAACTACAAAGCGAGACCCTGTCCCCAAAAAAAA
>PVIC010037149.1:0-18228 GCA_004025085.1 Thryonomys swinderianus
AAAAAAAAAAAAAAAGAACTGGCAATATAGTTCAGTGTTAGAAGGTACTCATTTTCCATCCTTACCAATAAAAAGTGAAATGAAGTGACCAAAACCAAAACAAAATAGAGCCCTAAACCTGTGTACATGAAATGTGTTGCTTTTGAATGGATACTATGTTAGTTCCCGTGAGCCTATTATTGATGATATAATATTCTCCATAAAGACTTCCTGAGTCCTGGGGCTGTGGATTTAGCTCAATAGTTCCTCCATCTGCCTTCCAAGCACAAGATCCCTAGTTTGGTCCCTGGTAACCACATACCACATTGCCAGGCGTGGAGACTCACGCCCACCAGCAATCAGTACCACACACCACAGTGCTGGGCTGGTGGCTCATGCCTGTCATCCCAGCACTCGGGAGGCAGAGCCAGGAGGATCGCTGGCAGTTTGAGGCTTGCTTGGGCTACATAGTGAGCTCAGCGCCATCCTGTACTACAAAGCAAGACCCTGCCCCCCCCCCAAAAAAAAGAGACTTCCTGAGTCCTTCAGTCCGACAATCTAGAGTAGTGAGAGAGGAGAATTCCAAGTTTGAGCCTGGCGTTGTGTGAGATCTTGTCTTAGTTATTTTCTTGTTTCTTGAACACAATAACCGGTACCCACAAACTAAAGGAGGAAGGCTTTATTCTGGCTGAGAATTCAAGTCACTCTCAATATTGCAGTCTTCATCCTACTGTCTGTGGCACTACATTTCTTATCTGTGTTGCCTGGTGTTTTATCGTCTTCTGTGTTTTAAACTGATCACATTTGGGGCCTGTCTTCAACCTTGCAAGAAGGAGGTAGGAGGTAAACAGATTGAGAGAGTTCTTTAAAGAAATATCTCCCGTACATCTTCCTTCTTCATAATCCAATTTACTTTTCTAGTTTTCATATAGTTAAAAAAGTGAAATATGTGAAACTATTTCCCTTTTTTAGTATGGTTATTTGTCTTACATTTACTTTGGGGACATATTTATCATTGGTATTTTATATACAATAAATCAAAAAGCGAAAAAAGTTGTGATTATTATTTGTAAGAACTTCACTTCTAATAACATTTGATTTGATTATCAGAAACACATTGTTTTGCTTCCACATTTTCATCAACAAACACAAATATGTGCACGTTTTGCGCTAAGGACATGGCTATGAAAAAAGACATTCTTTGTGCCAGTGAAGTGAGCTTTCTGGTGGAGAAAACAGACTTCACTTAGATACAGAAATAAACAAGCAAACTAACCAAATCATAAAGTGGAATCTGATGGAGATAAAGAGCAGGCTGACACAGGGCAGAAGAACACAGATGAAAAACGAATAGTCTCAGCAGATGAGGTGGCCAGAAGCAGAAGAGGTAAAATACAAGTGAAGACTTGAAAGATAAGGAGATACAAATTCGGGAGAAACGGGCAGCAAGTTTTCCCGGTCCAGAGGAAGAGGCTTCAGCAATAGTCCCCAGGACTTTGGAAGTTGGAAAGTCTAGAAGAGATCAAGGAAGCACAAGGCCAGTCAATGTCCCCGCAGCCAAGAGACAGCAAGAGTAACTCAGGATGAGACAGGATCCCAGAAGCTTTTGCGATATTCAGCAGTTGGATGGTAAGTAACATTCCTTTGTGAAATCTAAATTGACGGTGTGTCTCCTATGATACTTACATTAACACATTAAAAAATACATTAATTTTAATAAAAGAGCTAATTAGTGTCTAGCTTGATTTGTCAGTGATCATTTACACTACGTCTTGAAAGAAATGGATGCACTTTCAGAAATGTGATTCAATTCTTTGCTGAAGAAAGAAACTTCTAAAACCCCTCAGGGTATAGAATTGTTTCTCTAATGCAGTGTGCTGAAGACAACCCACTGTGCTGACTGACTGTAGGTGCCAGAATCCTGTAACAACAACAACCAAAAAAAAGAGAGAGAGATGTGATTTACTGCAGCAATGATTCTACTATGAAAATTTCAGATGGAAAAATTGCATAGCTCATAGTCTCAAGCAGTTAAAACTAAGCTTCCAAAAGTGGTGTATATTTAATCGAACAAATAGAATGCTTATAAAGTAAAATCTATTGGGAAAAATAGAGTTAAGGACATCTTAAAAGAAGACAGATCCCACTGCATATCAAGTTTCATTACAAAATTGAATTTGAACTTAGGTTTTCAAATATTTTGGACCTGAGCCCAGAACATGACCCATAAGAGCCCTGAGGTGGTGCTCTTCATACCCTTTTTCAACCACTCACTGACCAAAGCTGTATGGTTCCTCTGGGCCACATATCCGGATGAGAGGGAGGCATGCTGAACGTCAATGCACCTCTTATTTTATTCCAGAAAAATTAATCAGTTCCTCTTCTCATCCCCCATGAGGTTCACGGAGATCTGTTACTACCATGATCTAGTCAGTCGACTGTGGATCTGAATCTGGCCGGGCTTCCCCGCTCTGTTTCCACAGACTCTGCGTTCAACAGGTCTGCAGCTCACAGCCTCACCTGACATGTTTCAAAGTCGTCCTGATGGTTAATTCTGTGCGCAAAATACCCAGACATTTGCTCAAACCAGACGCTCCTATGAAGGTATCTCGTAGGTGAAATAAACAGTCAGTAGACTTTGAGTGAAGCAGAAGCCCCCTGCGATGGGACTGAACTGAGTCCCAGGGAGGTGACCCCAGGACGCAGGGCCCCTCCGCACAGAGGGAGCCCCTCAGCTCAGAGCCCCAGGCTGCGGCCGCGCCTCCCAGGCCTGCGGGCTTCCACAGAGGAGATAATTTCCTCCTCTCCATCTTCTCTTCCCCTCTTTCCCTCTCTCCCGCCATATACAAATGTCCTGTTTGCTCTGCTTCTTTATAGAACCTTGAAGGATGCGGCGGGACGTTTTTGAAAAGCGAGTGCCTGAATGAACGAATGGAGGAATGAATCCAGAAGGCCATCAGTCGTCCACCTGGTAAGACAGGAGGGAGCAAGCGCAGGGGCTGGGCTGAGAGGCCCGCAGGGCACGACTCTGCCCCAAGCTCGGCCCAGCCGAGGGGCCCAGACTTCTCAGGAGTCGGTCACGTGAGGGGGCCCCGAGACTGTGCCTAGGTCTGGCGTCCGGTGAAGAAGCCGATGCTTGTGCAGAGACCTCCGCAGAGTCCTGTGGGACAGTGATATCAGAAGGATGACCCCGGACGTCATCACTCTTAAGGGTTCTAAATATCAGCCAGAGAGTTTCTTCGGATAAGAAGTTTAGAGACAGTGGGTAGGGATATGGGTAAAAATGAGAATTAACTTGTGGCATATACTGGTACAAATTTCCCAATGTTATATGTGATTTGGAGATGTATATAAATTGTACCAATAAAGAATTCCATAAAGAAGGAAAAAAAAATGAAGTTTAGAGACATCAACCCAAGAATTAAACCACAAACATCAACAACTGGAAAAAAAATAAAATAAAATAAAAATGAGAAACATCCAAATAAAGCCCAAACCTGGAATTCTAGATCTCCAAAAGAAAAATTAGGGACCAAGGAGACGGACTAACCTGAAACACAACCTCCTGGACTCCCTGAACTGTCCCCAAAAGAGGATCTGGAATAAATGAAATCAGAAATCATCTCTCAGATAATAGCAGAGATTAAAAACTCCACTGAAATGTTACACAGTAGAGCTAGAGCATGCAAAGACAGAATTTCAGATGTAGAAGACAGGATTGCAGCTAGTGACCAGGAAATGAAAGAATTCTTAAAAATAGTAAGGGACCATGAGAAATCAATTCAGCAGCTGCTGGATGATGCAAAGACCAACATAAGACTGACAAGTATCAACAAAGAAACAGAAAATAGTGCAAATGACATTAAAAAAAATTGTTCACAGATGTAATGGCAGAAAACTTTCCAAGCAACAGCAAGGAATTTTACATACAAATAAGGCATATAGGACTCCAATTAACCATGATCAAAAAAGTCCACACCTAGGCATATAATATTCAAAATACCAGAATCCCAACAGAAGAATGAAATATTGAAAACGAAACAAATCCCATCAGAATTACAGCAGAACTTTCAACACAAACCCTCAAGTCAAAGATAGCCTGGAGCAAAGTATTTCAAATAAAACAAAGCCACCTCCAGCCCAGATTGCTAAATCCTGCAAGACTATCTTTCAAAGTTGGTGGAGAAATGAGATACTTGGGTGACAAAGAACACCTGAGAAACTTCAGGTATACCAAACCACTGCTACAAAAAATTCCAAACAATATCCTAGTAACCACTGTGGAGATCAGTGTGGAGATTCCTCAGAAAACTAGGATTAGAGATTCCATTTGACCCTGCTATTCCCCTGCTAGGTATAGACATGATAGAACTGAAAGATTCATATCACAGCAACATATGTGCACCCATGTTTATGTCAGCTCAGTTTGTGGTAGCTACTTCTTAGAAACAGCCCAAATGTCTATCAGTAGGAGAATGGATAAAGATGTGGTTTATTTTTAATTAAATGAAGTATTACTCAGTCTTAAAGAATGATAAGTTAGAGGCATTTATACTTAAATGGATATACCTTGAGGATGTACTCATAAGTAAAATAAATAGGAAACAGATGTGTAAATAGCATATTATTTTTCTAGTATGAGAAACTAAAGGTGTAAATCAGGTCCAGAATATATGATATGTATTTTGAAATAGGGAAAGATATTCATAGGGGAAAGGGTGGATGGGGGATAGTAGGGAAAGCAAAGAAATGAAAAAAAAATATGATGTTAAAAACAAAAAAATGGAAGCAAACCTGATGCATATAGGGGTCGTGGGTTTTAGGGAGGACGGGGGGAAGGAGAAAAATGAGAATCAAGATATAACATGATTTCAATGTTGAATGTGATCAGAATGTATGTATAAAATATACCAATAAACAATAAAAGAAAAATACATGAAGAATGTAAACCAAAATAGTTAATAAAGATGGTCCATGTAAAGCTAATAAATTTCATCTTTCTTAAAATCCCAAAACCTACACAACTCAGAAAGTAAATAATTTGTTAAAGAGTTTCCACCACTAAATCTACCCAGTTATTCATCCGTAATAAATACTATTAATGTGGGGTGTTTCCTTCTGTAGCATTGATATACACACATACATGTTTAAGGCATGTGGCTGTTGTGACTAAAATGTGATTATACATTTGAATCTTTTCCTAAGTTATTGGTTGTTTTCTTAAATTTAAGGAGTAGCATAATAAAAGAACACTTCATGTAATAGTTTCATGATGCAGCATTTCTCCCCATGTTAGTGATATTTGTACTGATAACTACTAATAATTAAAATTTATGCAAGTATATTTCTAGTAATTTAATTCTCTCACATTTATCTTTACCTGGATGGATGCATATGAAGAGTTTGCAAAGACAAGCATGTATAAGGAAAAGAAAACTTGTATAAATATTTTAATACTAAATTTTGAGACATTACAAAATTAATAAAAGATACCTTTGGTCTTTACAATTACAAGTAGTGCTCAAAATGCTGGGTGTTAGTTTCTAGATATTTACTAGAACCGTTGAAGTGCATATACATATTTCTGGTGTATGTATATAGATTTATATACATATATTGTGAGTAAGAGATATGTATTTGATTGTATCCTTATATGTCTTACACATATCCAGACAGCTGTGAGTGTATCCATATGTACATTTTTATTATACATATTCATAGATGCCCCTCTATCAATCTAATGCACATATATATTCTTGATTCTGAAAAGTAGGTTTTCTGGGAAGAATAATTGGTTATAGGCCCATTTTTAGAAATAATGATTCTGACAATTTATATTCCATAAAAGCTACAGTAATTATTATTTCTATTAGTAATTTACCAAATTGCTCTTTTCCTCACATTGTCAACAAAACTGGAAGTTGTCCTATGTTTTTCAAAATGATAAGCAAAATAAATTATATCTCATTGACTCAAATTTTAAAATACTTTTTGGCTATTTGGTTATGGTTATACTATTTTTGGCTATTATCTTTCCTTCTAACGTTATTACTATAATCTTTTGTCAGTTCAGCAGCCAAGTGGCCATGTCACCAACATGGAATCTCTGCACTAGGTTTTTATTACTCCTTTTACCACCATGTACATTTTAAATATTTACTCTACTACTTTCCATTTAAGACTCTATCGGTATTTTTTCAGGTACCAAAATAAAATAAAATAAGGACATTGGTTTTTACACTTTTCAATGGATTTATTCTCCTCAGTTGCTCTAGTTTTCCATTATTTCCTATCATGATGCAAAGTCAATAAATTTCTTCTAATATTTCTTAGTGTTTAATATTTTATGTGCACTGCCATGTGTTGCTTAAACGTTGGGGTCCATTCCAAGTCATGCTTCACTGGGCAAAGCGGTCCCTGGAAGAACATGACAGAGAACACTCAGCTACCTGAGGTGGCGCGGCCTCCTGTGCACAGGGTTTCCGCGCAGGGGCCACCACCCCAGTGTGCATTGCGCCCCCCACCAAGGCATCCTGCAGGGTGTGACTGCGAATAGTTATGCAACCAGAGGAAGTTCCTGATTATTAAGTTATATAGTTTAATGTTGCTTTATTGCCCAGGAACATCAGATCACTCTACTTTCCTGTTCAACACAGAAAAAAAACTTATCAAAATTAAAAAAGTGATATCATTGCAAACTTTTAGTTTTTTAAAAATTCACTAAACCAGATATTCTAAAACAATAAAAAAATTTGACTCTATAAAAAGTAACAATATATGCCTGCCAAACACATAAAGAGAGAATATAACAGGTGCAAGATAATTAAATATTATTTGCAGTACATGTAGTGGAAGAGAAGGAGCTGGATTCTATGGTGGAGCATTCACGTGGCATGCTGGAGGCCCTGGGTCCAAACCCCAGCACAGAGAAAGGAAGCATGGATAACACAAACACATTTCCTATGATAAAGTGTGTTCAGTATGTGTTGCAAGCATAAACTAATTGAAAATTTTAAAAGTTATAAGAATAGATTTTATTGATATAAAAATTTCTTACAAGTGAAAATCTTTAAAAGGATAAATAGAAAAACATAATCAGATACAAAGATGAAATCTAGAAAACAAGGATATACGTATGAAACTTTGCTTTACTTCAGCAATCCCTTATCTTTTTCACATCAGAGACCAGCTTTATTATAAGGACAATTTTTCACAGACTAAAGAGGTAGAGATGGTTTCAGGCAGATTATATTTATATGCACTTTATTCCTATTATTAATATTGCATTGTAATAGTAGATCTACAATTATAATTCTACAACTTACTATGATGCAGAATCAGTGAGAACCTTGAGCTTGTTTTCTTGCAATTAGACCATCCAGGCTCAGAGGGATGGAAAACATTAACACCTGAAATGTGTTGCTCGTGTCCTGCCTACTTTGTAACTTTATTTTGGCTTACTACCAGATGCATCCTAAATGTCACCTGCTACTCACTGATAGGGTTTTAATATAAGTCTGCAAACAGTTGACTTATTCTGGTCTCTGTGAAGTCAGACCTTGGGGCTAACCTTAATATTTATCTGCAGCTACTTTCCAGTACCAGCATCACTGCCTCAGCTCCACCTCAGACCATCAGCAACAGATTCCCATGAGAAGCTTGCAGCCTGGATCTGCTGAATGCACTGTTCACAGGAGATGTCACACTCCTACGAGAATCCAATGTTGACACTAATCTGACATAGGCAGACCAGAGGTGGCACTGGAGGCATGGACCGTGTCTGTAAGCAAAGATGCAGGTGTGCTCATCAACCCACGACTGACTTCCAGTTGTATAGCCAACAGCAGTAGTTGTTGTCATAGTTCCTTACTGGACATGGACTACTACTAGTATGTGGCCTGAAAGTTAGGGACCTCTGCTTTGTTTTATGAAAATTAAAAAATAAATAAATAAATACAAAAGTAATTTTCAGATGTCACAACAGAAAAAATTATGTTATATTATGGCTTTGAGTTCAAATTGCTGAAATTTGAAGTAACAACATGAAAATAGCAGTAGCAATTTTAAATGTGAAAGGGTTTTGAATAAGTGACTTCAGTTTATATATTTATTGAAAAGGTAAAAATAACACAAATGTATGAAGTGTAGCTATAAATATGTCACTTGCAAATTTATTATAAACACAGAAGCCTAAAAACAACCTAATTGTCTATAGTTAGATTAAAGAAATAAAGGTTTGTTGAGATCTTTAAAGAGAATTTGTAACTAGCTAAGTCCACCTGCTTCCTCAGTTTATTCCTAAACAGATTGATATTCAAATCCAAAGATGTTTTCAGTAATGACAGTAAAGCAGCATAAGTTAGGCCACGTGGACTACTCTGAACATTACACAGACATAATAGTTATGCACTGAATAACTTGTCTCAAGTGAACTTTCCAATAAGAATGTTAAATATGACATGAGAAGATTTAGACACGAAATGGAGAAAGATCATTAAGTTGTGCTCCCCTGTAAAGATTTTCATCAGACAGGTTGTTCTGTAGGTAACAGTCAAGCAGGGTTCTGGGAAGAAAGTAGAGGTAGGCAAATTAGTACAGCATCAAGTGATTTATTCTTTCTTTCTCTTGGTCTGCCTCGATCCCTTTCTTCCTCTCTCTTCCTCTGTCTCTGCCTCCCTCTCTGTTTCTCTGTCTCTCTGTCTCTCTTTCTCCCTCTCACAGCCTTTGCACTGAACTACAACCTCAGCCTTTTTATTTTTTTATTTATGTGTTTTGTAACACAGGTCTTGCCTCGCAATTAACTTGCCCAGGCTGGAGTCCTTCTCTCAATACTCCTGCCTTTGATGCTCCGAGTGCTGGCCACAAATGGGCACCGCCAGGCCAGCTCAGGGTCTTAGCTTGTCCACATATACTTAACAGCCTTTTTTACTCACTATGATTTATGCTGTTCATCCCACTACGTGATTATTTTCAAAGGACTTAGTCTGTCATGTAGTGGATCTAATATATTGATACACACACAAAAGATCATACTGACATATCTCCAGGAAACGGAAATAAGCAGCAATATAGCTTCACTAGTAATATTGATGCTACAAATAATTCTAAGGCTCAGGCAGACACAGAAAGGTCTAGTATAATACATATAACTACTTCCCTCACAGAGAAGAGAGTTAGCGGGGCTATAAAACATCTCTGGCTTCTGTTTAGATAGTTAAGAGCATATGGGACACTTTCAAGAGAGCTCCACATAAATACAAAGCTTTATATTTCTTTACTGTAAACTATTGTAGAGAACCTAGTACAATCTGCAAAAGGCATTGTTGTACAGACTTTACACAACTGCCTATTATTTGTTTCTATTTCTGTTTTTAACATGATTACAACGAGATGTGATTAGATCACTTTTTCTTCCACTATATAATACTTCAAAGGAGAGAAGGCATGTTACAAATCTAACACTTAAAGATTTGTATGTAAAATTTTGAAGACATTTCCAAAAAGACTGATCCAAATGACAGGTGTGCCTACAAATATCAAACACTCTATAATAACATCAAAATAATTTTTTCACTAGTTATGTTTACTTGGTACATTTTAGATATACATTATGTTCACATTCAACATTGAGAATTTGTACTTGTACATCACGTATCTTAATTCTCACTTTTCCCATTCCCCTGCCCTCCCTAAAACACCCCACCCCCTGTATGCATAATCTTTGTTTCCATTCTTTACATCAAATTTTTCTTTCCCTTCTTTACTTTTTCCTACTCCTTTTCTCTTTTCCCTTTGAACCTTTCCTTCCTATTTCAAAATAGTTATAATACACTCTAGACCTCATTTACACCTTCAATTTCTCATTCTAGAGAAATGATACAGTATTTACTTATGAGTATTCCCTCCAGGTACATCCATTTCAGTATAAATGCTTCTAATTTATCACTGTTGATGGCTAATACTCCACTTTATTAAAAAAACATACACACATCTTTATACAGGATCCAGTTGATGGGCATTTGAGCTGTTTGCAAGATTTACTATTAGTTATTACAAACTGAGCTGTTGTAAACATGAGTGCACATATGTCACTGTGATATGATGATTTTAATTCCTTCTTATGTATACCTGGCAGGGAAATAGCAGAGTCAAATGAGATGTGTAATCCTAACTTTTTGAAGAATCTCCATATGGATCTCCACATTGGTCCCACCAATCTACATTCTCACCAACAGTAGAGAAGGGTTCCTTTCTCCCCACAGCCTCATCAGCGTTTGTTGTTGGTTGGCTTCTTGATAGCAGCCATTCTTTGTGGAGTGAGAATCTTAGTGTTGTTTTCATCTGAATCTCTTGAATGACCAATGATGTTGAGCACTTTTTCATGTTTCTTTGCTGCCTTTGCTTCCTTTTCTTTTTTTAAGAGTAGGAAAAGTGTATTGAGAAAGAAAGCTTTTTTCTACCTAAGACAGAAGAGCAACCTGAAAGTTGGTGACTTTTACTTTTTCATCTGAAAAATGTCCATTTCAGATGACCATTTTTTTTGGTTGAATTTTTTATTGGTACAATTTATATACATCTCAAAATCACATATAACATTGGGGAATTTGTACCAGTATATGACACAAGTTAATTCTCATTTTTACCCATATCCCTACCCACCCACACCTCTTCACCCCCTTTATACATGCTCTTTTATTTTCTTTCTATATCATATTTATTCCATCCCCTCATCACATTCCCACACCAAATTTCCTATGGAAATTTCCCACTCTATAAAAGCTGTCATACTTTCTAGATGACCATTTTTGAATTGGGTCTTTAAATTTAGAGGGCTAATGTTTTTAGTTCTTTATATATTCTAGATGGAAGTCCTTTGAGAAGTAATTAATTTGAGATTTAAAAAACAGTTCATTCTACAGAATATTAAATATCCAAGATAATGGTAACATATGTATGTCTTCTTTGATGTGTCTCTAATATGATAACAAGGAAATATTTGGCAACAGAATTGTTCACAAAATACTTATTAAAAATCAGTTAAAATGACTAGATCTCTGAATAACTTCCAAAGTTCAGATATTTTAACTTTTGAAACTTGAAATTTTGTTTTCTTGTTTCAACAGTCACCACAGTCACTATGCCAGTCAGTTAACAGCAAGGGACTCGGTCGCAAAAGAAGACACACCAAGCATTTTTATATGTTATATCTCATGATATTTATTCTAGTATTATCACAGTACTCAAGTTATCTGTCTTCAACAGCATGAGTAGATTTGCTACTCATCTAAACTACAATGCATTAACTGTAGTTTATTCATTAAATTTTCTTATATTTCACAGATATGATGTCACATGACTACTAACTTAACATGCTAACTTTAAATAAAAGCGATTGATTATTATTCCAATTAGGTAACTGTAGGCTTTAAATCTTGAAGTGAATTGTTATGATTTATACATAATTTATTAAGTAAAAAGCTGCTATCCTAATGAGTGATAATGTAACAAATTAATATATAAAATTTGATTGGTACTTTGAAATTTAACTCAATTGGCAATTGCTAATGTAATTAGTAAATAAAACTTGTGAATCATTTCATCTGCAACAAGAAAAATGCAACAAAGCCAACAAAAAGAAAAGACTAATAAAGAACTTTTATTGGCTTAACTTCCAAGCTAGGCCCAAATTTATAAACAGAAAAGCTCCCCATAAGAGATAATTTAACCTACAGCAATTCCAAATCTGTCTCATTATGTGGTATGGAGGTCAGCATTTTGTTAATTTATAAAGAATAAATGAAATATGCTTATCTGTGTTTGACAGTACTAACATTTTTAAAAGTTTATTAATAAAGAGAAAATGAAAAGACAGATTGAGAAACAGCTATTCCCTGTTAGGGAAGAGTTGCTGAGGACATTTTAGAAAATTACTGACACAGGTCATAAACTTGTGAGACTTCTATTCTCAAAAAACATATGGCATGTATCATTTGCAGTACATTCAACAAATTATAACAGGTTGTGTGTGCTCTTTTCAAGAGATACAGTATGTGTCTGCAAATTCTGTGAAAAGCCCTTTTATTTAAAATGTATTTGATAATGATTTCTTTGATATAGAAAATAATTGCAATTTATCAGAGAGTGTCTTAGTTACTTTCTCATTGTTGTAACAAAATACGCAAGACCCATAAATTAAAGGAGGGATGGTTTATTTTAACTTACAGTTCATAGAGGTTTCAATCCTAAGGCAGGTGGCTTGGCAGAGAGGCACCGCAGGCAGAGGGCAGTGAAACTTTCTTCTTTCCCTTACTATGTTAATCGGCCTGCAGGCCTATTGCTTGGTGCCGCCCACACTCAGAGTGAGTCTACCCTCTTTATATGTCCATCATCCACATCCAGAGCTCTAATTAATCAATCAATAAGCCAATCCCCCTATTGTAGACCAATGAGCTAGTCACCTCCCAAAGCCCCACCTATGAGTACAGAAACCTTCGGGGAGACAGCTAAATATAAATATAAGATAGAGTGATTTATCTGGTTCAATTGTCATAGCATTGAGGTGAAGTTTATCTAACAGTGAAACTTTTAGTCATTCCTGTAGCAGTTCACTGACTGCCTATGAGTTGCTGGAGAGAAGCACCAAGTAAAGCAAAACAGGTCTCGGGCTTCCTCAACCTTATGTGATCATAGAAGAGAAATATCATAAATAAACTCATACACTCTATGACATAATATCAAAAGGTGATCAACCTTGGAAGGAAACCAGAAAGGCTCTCTAGTACTGAGACTAGATCAGTAACTGTTCTGAAAGGAGGAAAAGAACCATAAGCACTTCAGGATAAAAATTTTCCAAAGAGAATGAATATGCAATGTAAAAGCCTGGTTTGTGGTGCACATCTGCTTTGCTCATGGAGCAGTAAGATCTGTGTGCCTAACAGGGAGTAGCACGTGGGAACACAATAGATGGTAAGTTTAGAAAAGAGCTAAGAGTTCATCACAGGGGTGGTTGTGGTCTTACCAGGACTTAATCTTTTTCCAGGCATAGTAGGGAAACAGAGGAAGATATGGAGAAGGTGTTTATAATTCATGTTGTTAAGGGATCATTTGATTGTTGTGAGCAGAATCTCTCGAGTCTGTGAACAAGAATATAAACAGATTGAAGTAGTTATAATAATTGATCTGAGAAAGTCTAGCGACTTGTACCCACGTAGGAGCTGTGAACAGGATAAGAAGTGAGAGTTGGAACATATTTCAAAGGACAGACAGGAAACTGTTGTTTGAGAGCATTCAAGATTGAAAAATGATGTTAAAAAGACTCGATTATCAGTGTGATATAAAAGAAGCAAAAAATGTATTCAGGCATTCAGCCTAATGGAATGAAGTTGCCATTTACTGAGTAGGCTAGGAAAGATTTGTGATAGAAAAAGAGTCTTTTTTAGGGCCAGTGGAAAATAAGTGTCAAGAGTTATATTTTAGACATTTTAATTTTTCTTTTAATCAAGATAACATGTTGTCTATAGGACCATGTACACATATATTCCTTAAAATCAGGAACAAATCTAGTCTGAAGAAATATATGTGAGATTAATGTTTATTTAAGCTTAAGATAATGTGTGAGCCATAGGACTGAAATTATTACATTGACAGCTGATACGAATAACAAGGAAAAGGTGTTGTGACCTAGCTGACTCTGTCTGTCTGTATGCACCCACACATATATTTCACATCTTATTTTTGATACCCATAAGACTATACATGGAAAATAAAACTTTAGCCATGATTCAATTTCCTTCCACAAATGCATTTCCACAGGAATGTTATAGCTCTCATAGCAATGCTATTTTTTTTTTTGAGACAGGGTCTCGCTCAGGCTGGCCCTGAGCTCACTATGTAGCCCAGGCAAGCCTCAAACTCAGCAATCCTCCTGTCTCTGCCTCCCGAGTGCTGGGATGACAGGCGTGAGCCACCACACCCGACAGCAATGCTATTTTTATAGACAACCTGAATAAAGTACTTGGTAAGAGTAACAAGGATACACTATTCTTAGTATGCTTTTTCTCAGATATTTATATGACTCATCTCTTTATAAAAGTATTTTCCACTGTTCTTCAGTTTATGATGAAAGTGCTGGCACTGGACCTGTCTTCTGAGGTAAACAACCTCAGGTACATGTTCTCTAGTATATGTCTTCAGGCTCTGGGGAAAAGGCAGAAGGGTGTTGTGGCCTTTGAGGACAGCCAGCCCCAGCGGAAGCCTCTCACTCACACCAGTGTTCTGCTGGAGATGTTCCCCATGGCACGGGGCAGGTATGCAGAGGTTCAGCAGAGAATATGTTTTTCACCAAGGTGAGAAGGCGGGAGTCAGTCGAGGCAGCAGAAGAGGCTGGGATTCCAGGAGAATTATTAGGTACACAGCAGTAGAGATGTATTAGAGGCATGAATATCAAACTCTGTGTTGAACTAAGACCTTGGTTGTTTGACACAGGATGAAATTCCGAGGACTAAGAAGACCACCTGGGCGTGGAGGCTCACACAGTCAAGAGGCAGAAGCAGGAGGATTGTTGTGAGATTACTGTGAGGCCAGCCTGGACTGCACAGTGAGCTCAGGGACATCCTGAACTACATAGTGAGGCCTTGTCTCAAAAACCTAATAAATAAATAAAAGGGGAGAACAGCTGCTGGTTGAGTCGAAATTGACTGGTCAGCGCCAGAGGCTGTGGAGTGCTGGGACTGAAGTCCTGGCCTAAGCGAACCTCTGAGGACCCAACACGTGTAGCTGAAAACCCAGAACAGTCACACATCAGTAATAAAGTAGTCACACCCAAAGACTAAAGGTAAAAATTAAATCAACACTCACAAATAAGGAAGCCAAATTTGATGATATCAAAAGATCCCCCAGTAATTCAATTCCCTGCACTAGAATTCTACTTAAACTCTTAAAGGAAAATGAAATAAGCAACACTCCCTATAGCATAACATTAACAATAACCAGCATGTAATTAAAATTGCTAAAGGCAAAGAACCCTGAAAACAAAGACTGTTTCCATTGATAGATATATTTTAATGATGTTTATGCCAAATATTAAAATAGAGTAATGAGACAAAATATATTCTCAACTACTGTTGGTATGGGAATTCATTTGTAAGTACTTGCTATTGCTTTTGACATTTAATACATTAATAAAATTTTATAAAGAGAATATGAAAACAGTTAAGTAGTTGGGGAGGAAAGAAAAAGGAATAGATCAGAAAAAGACTAATACTAGAACAACTAGACAAGAAGTTTAAAGAGTAAAATTTTGTGTGAAAACTCAAGAGAAAAGCAAAGTGTGCAAATTAAGAAGGAACCTAAGCAAAGACATGCAAAATATGAAAGGAATCAAATGGAAATCTGAAAGATAAGAATGATCTAATATTAAAAACTTATTAGATGGATTAAGAACATACTGAAGGGGCGGAAGGTTAGCTCAGCGGTTCCAGCGCCTGCCTCGAAAGTGCAACGTCCTGAATTCGATCCCCGGAAACCACATACAATGCTGGGTGGGGAGACTCACGCCCACCAGCCATCAATACCACATACCACAGTGCCGGGCGTGGTGGCTCACGCCTGTCATCCCAGCACTCGGGAGGCAGAGGCAGGAGGATTGCTGAGTTCGAGGCTTGCCTAGGCTACATAGTGAGCTCAGAGCCATCCTGAACTACAAAGCGAGACCCTATTTCAAAAAAAAAGAACATACTGAAAACTATAAAGTGCATGTTCAATTCCCATGAAAACAAAGCAATGAAAGTTATTTTATCTAAAAGTGTGAAAAATAATGAGACAATGAATAAGTCTTATATGACTTCTAGAATAACTGCAAGGGATCTAGCATACATATAACTTTCAGTCCTAAGAGATTTCTTATCTTTAGCACTAAGAGAATGAGAAAAAACTGGTTGTGAAAAGACATTTGAAGATATCATTGCCAAAACTTTTCAGTTTTGAAATTCAAACAACACACACAAAAAGCTAAGGTTGGTAAATAAAAAGAAAATTATACTCAAATGTATTTCAGGCAACCTGCTAAAAACCTAGGAAAAAATGTGCAGGAAACTAAACTCAGATGGGAGAAAAGACATACACAAATTCTACTGACTAGAAAGGAAAAGTTTTCTTAAGTGTGTAAATGAAGAGTTCTGTATTTTTAAAAGTAATGCTGAAATTAAAATATTTTAAAATTAAAAAATGAAAAACATTTTACTTCTAGATTGAACAAAATGATCTACAAGAAATGTTAACGGAAAGGTTTGAAAATCAAATGTAAGAAAATTCTGAGCATATTAAGTAGAAAAATAATTTTATTCTTTTAATTTTGTTAGAAAACATTGAAAGCAAAATAAGGTTATAATGAATAAAAAGTATATTTATGGTAAAAATAAAAACGGAATAAGGAATTAAAATTTTAAAATATAATTAAATCAAAAACAAATATCAAGATAGTAGATTTAAAGCAAATCATACCAATAATTACATTAAACATAAGTATACTGAATGAGAAAATTCTAAGATGAAGACTATCTGGTTGGGAAATAAAATCCAACTATATTACCATTTTATGCAGTTGAAAATGAGAGACAAAGATATAGTGAAAGAAAAATTATGGAAAAAGTAACAAAGTACAAACAGTTTAACTAAATTAACATAAAGGAGAACATTAGGAAGAGTATTTCCAGAAATAAATAAGTATATCTCAAATAATAAAAGAATATTACCTGAAAAGCACAGCACTTTGAAAATACTTTAAAACATGTGCAGAACTTAAAACAGAAATATGGAAATATAAAACCCTATGTGGAGGAACTAACCTCATTCCTAGCAATTTGTGGAGAAACTAGAGTAAAACAAAGCAAGGATATAAAGAGTTCAAGATGTCAACCAACTTAACACAATTAATATTCACAGGACCCTCCAGCTAAAGATAAACATTCACACATTTATCAGCCACACATGTATTATTAACCAACATGAAGAATACACTCAATTACAAAGTAAGTTTCAATACATTTCAAAAAAATTAACATAGAATGTTCCTTGATCATAACTGAAATACAAAATGAATACTAATTTATATCAATACATTTTCAGATTTTGAAACTGAATAACACATTTGCTAAATGATTTATGGATTGAAAAAGAAATCACAAGCAAAAGTTTTTTTTAATTCTTTATTGGTACAATTTATATACATCTCAATCTTGGAAACATTTTTTTTTTTTTTAAGACAGGGTCTTGCTTTGTAGTTCAGGCTGGCCCTAAACTCACTATGTAGCCCAGGCAAGCCTCGAACTCAGCAATCCTCCTGCCTCTTCCCAAATGCTGGGATTACAGGCGTGAGCCACCATGCCCGGCACTGTGGTATGTGGCACTGATTGCTGGTGGGCATGAGTCACCACCCCCAGCATTGTTGTATGTGGTTCCCAGGATAGAAATCAGGACCTTGCCCTTGAGAGGCAGGTGCCAGAACCACTGAGCTAAATCTCAGGCACATGCAAAAGGTTTTCATACTGAAAACCCCATATAACAGAAGCCATGGAAGTACCAAATGTGGGCTTACAGCTGTAAAGTTTTCAATTATAAACAAAACAAAACAAAACAAAACAAAAAGCACCACCTACTTCAGACAATTTTTCAGGCTTGTAAGAAATAGGCAACAGACAATGGTCGATCTTGGTTTGCCCTAGGAGGAAGGTCAAAGCTAAAATAGGGAATTGGAAAGAAACCACAGTAAGGGTGATGAGCTGGAAGCCATAGCGAGCCACTGTGCTCCTACAGTGAGACTCATTCATGCCTTACGCCCCGCTGACCCAGGACTGGACCTCCTCTAACACACAGAGTGCCAGAGATGGGTGCAGGCGAATTTTGGTACTATACATTTGGTTTGTTGTTGTTGTTCTGCTTTTTTCCTTTCTTCTCACTTTCCTCAATTCTTGTCAATGCAGAGTTCAAATCTGAATTTTTGTCTCCAACAAGCACTCACCAATGTGATTAGGACAGTTTTATCAGAGCAGCTCATGACCACCTTTCAGAGCATATCTTACTTGCTATCTTAGTGTCATTATATGAGTTTCACCACTAATGATTTCAATGTTTTCTTTTTCCTATGGATTTTCTTTATGCCTTTTTGACTGTTCTTCTCACAAACATATGACAACTCTATCAGCAACTAGATAGTATGTTCTTCACCTGAATGTAATCTCCCTGAAACTTGGC
>PVIC010037150.1:0-18231 GCA_004025085.1 Thryonomys swinderianus
GGCGTGAGTCTCCACTCCCAGCATTGTGTGTGGTTTCCAGGGATCAAACTCAGGACCTTGTGCTTGCAAGACAGGCACTAGAACCACTGAGCCAACCCTCCGGCCCCCTATCCTTTATTTTTAATCTGTCAATTTCTTTTTCAATTAAAAATGTTTCTTGTGGGCTGGAGGGTTAGCTCAGAGGTTCCGGCACCTCCTCGCAAGCACAAGGTCCTGAGTTCGATCCCCGGAAACCACATACAATGCTGGGTGTGGAGACTCACGCACACCAGCAATCAGTACCACATACCACAGTGCCAGGGCGTCATGGCTCACACCTGTCATCCCAGCACTCGGGAGGCAGAGGCAGAGGCAGGTGGATTGCTGAGTTCTAGGCTTGCCTGGACTACATAGCAAGCTCAGAGCCAGCCTGAACTACAAAGCGAGACCCTGTCTCAAAAATAAAAAATAAAATAAAAAATAAAATAAAAAATGTTTCTTGTATACTGCATATGATTGGGTTTTATTTCTTCATCCATTTTTTTTTTTTTGAGACAGGGTCTCGCTTTGTAGTTCAGGTTGGCCCTGAGCTCACTATGTAGCCCAACCACTGAGCTAAATCTCCAGCCCACATCCATTCTATTTAATATGTGTCCTTTGATTAGGAAATTGAGATCATTCACATAAATATTAACTTATCCCTGACATTCACATTGAGAACTATTACTGAGAGGTATTAACTTAACCCTGTCACTGCGTTATTGTTCTGTTGCTCATTTCTTTGTGTGTATTTTTCTTCCTTTTGCAAAGCTGGTCATCCCACCAGCTATATTCTTTTTTTTTGACTTGCTACGATTGTTGGCTTCACTGTCATTTTCTAAAACATTCTTGTGTATTTTTTGTAATGCTGGTCTGAATGTCTCAAGGTACTCTTTGTCATGAAAATATTTTATTTCTCTGTCAGTTTTGAAAGAAGTTGGTTGGAAGTTGTTATCTTTTAGGGCTTGAAACACTGAAGCCTTCTTGACCTTCAAAGTTTGTGTTGAGAAGTCATATAATTTTATTAGGTTTACTTTTATATGTGATTCATGACTTTTCTCTAACAGCTTTTAAGATTCTTTCCTTGTGATGGTTTTCTGGTCCTGTGAATATAATATGTAGCATGGAGAATTTTTCTTTTGGCTGTGGCTATGTGGAGATCTGTATGCCTCAATTATCCCTGTGTTTATGTCTTTTCCTACAGTTAGGAAGTTTTCTGCTATTATTTCTGTGAGCAGGTTTTTATGACATTTGTGTTTTCTGTTTTGTCATTTATTCTACTTACTCTTAATTAGTTTTCTTTGTGTCATCCAGCAGCTGTTGGACCCATTTTTAAATTTTCTCTTGTTGTTTTTAAGGTGTCCACGAGTAACTGGTCTTTGAAGTCATCATGTTCTAGTTCTGAAATTCTGTCCTTGTACTGGTCGTTTCTCCACTCATACTTTTGATACAACTTTTACTCTCCTGAATTTCTGAGGAAAACCTTTTCATGGACTCTAATTCTTTGCTGAATTAGTCATTCACGTTTGGTATCATTTTGTTTAGTTCAGCTAGCTTTTTATTATTGTCTTCTGAAAGCTCCTGGTTCTTTTTGGTGAATATTTCCATTATCTGTTTAGTTTTATCTTCTGTGATCCTGCTGAGAATCTCTGATCTGTTTTCTCACCTCCTCTGCTATCTTCTCAAGTAATTATCGTGTGCAGCTTGTGTTGTTCTCCCCCTTGAAATCTTTTGAGTTGCCTTTGGGGGAGTTGGAAGCTTTGGGAGATGTTTTGTCATCTTGTCTTCTCATTTTCTACTGTATATTTTTTTGTGCTCAGGTTTGTATATTTATAATGTAAAGACTTTGTTGTTAATACAGAGATCTCTTTAGTTAGTTGTATATTTATAATGTAAAGACTTTGTTGTTAATACAGAGATCTCTTTAGTAAGTTGGGGCCAGATATTGGACTATCTCAGTTTGAGAGGGAAGGGTGTAGTACAGTTGGCCCAACACAAAGTTCTCTGAGAATGTACTCCAGTATTGTTAGTGACACAAAGGTTACAGAGAAAATCCATTCATACAACACTTATACAATCCTGGTAATATCAAGCAAATGAGATTTGGTAGTATCCAAGACAAACTGGATATTAAGATACCATAGGAACGGTTCTGTACCACCCATTCCTTAGAGAAGAAATCCACAATGTTATAACCTTAAGACAACCCAGGTATTGACTTACAGCTAATATGTACTAAATGTGACAGCTGTATTTCTAATAGTAGAAAAGAATTGAAATTGTTAATTTTGTAAGTTAAATATATATAATATATGTAGTTATATAAAGTTATATAAATGTTAAATGTAGTTACATAAAGTTATAATTTTGTAAAATTAAATACTGAAAGATCAATAAAACTTACGGTTATACTATTACAAATATAGGAGGTCAGGAATAGAGGGATGTCAGAGAAAATGTGAAATCTTAACTATCTGATAGGAGAAGGAGGAAAGAAAAGTGGAACAAAGGATCTTATTATAGAGTAGAAGAATGTAGGGTTAGGTAAAAATAATAGAAAAATTGACAAGAAATAGAAGATAGAACAAAAAAGAGGGAGAAGAAAGCAATTATATAAGGGGGTAAAAATAAGGGAAAAATTAGAAGAGAGAAGAGGAAAAAGAAAAGTAAGAGTTTTTCTTTTGAGACAATGTCTTGCTTTGTAGTTCAGGTTGGCCCTGAGCTCGCTTTGTAACCCAGGGAAGCCTTGAACTCAGCAATCCTCCTGCCTCTGCCTCCCTGGGTGTGAGTCACCACGCCTGGTATTTTATCATTGTATGTGGTTACCAGATCAAACCAGGGACCTTGCGCTTGCTAGGCAGGCGCCGGAACCACTAAACTAAATCTCCAGCCCAGTAAGAGATTTTTTAAAAAAAGAGCTTGGCATAGTGGCACATGCCTGTAACCTCCACACTTGGGAGGTTGAGGTAGAAAGACTACCACAAGTTTGAGGCCACACTGGGCTTTATAGTGAGGTCCAAGGTCAGCCTAAATTACATAGCAAGACCCTATCTCAAAAAAAATTAGAAAAAGGACAAAGAAAAATTCCCTAAACTCCAATAAACCAGTAAAGGAGAATGAAGAAAGGAAAAAAAGGAAAAAAAAAATTACATCTACTCCACAGAAAAAAAGCAGAGAAGGAAATTTCTTTGTGCTTTTGAATATGTGATTTTCTATAGGATCTACAGTTTGGGGGAGTGTTTGAGTTGACTTGTGGGTCCCTGCTCACACTGGTAGATAAAAACTGTAAGACCGCAGGGCATGGTGGCTCACGCCTGTCATCCCAGCACTCGGGAGGCAGAGGCAGAGGGATTGCTGAGTTCGTGGCGGCTTGCCTGGGCTCCATAGTGAGCTCAGAGCCAGCCTGTACTACGAAGCGAGACCCTGTCTCAAAAAAAAAAAACTGTCAGACCCCAGATCTACGGTGGATGCACTGAGTAGAATTAAGGTGGCTCTCAAAGTCGGAGCAACTGAGGCTGGGCCTGGCCTGTGGCCTCAAGGGCAGGACCTGTGTCCTTTAGCTGCAACCCCACAGGGGTCTCTTTCCAGCCGCTTTCTTACTCCAGCTGTGGGCCGTGGCTGTCTCCCGCACAGTCACTGTGGAAATGTTTCAGGAGGAGCCCTGAAGGGACGCTGCTCCACAGCTGCCCTGAGTCTGTTTCAAGCAGTCTGATCAAGCACTCTGTTCAGATCTAGGGCAGGCGCTGGGACTGGACTCAGCCCCCAGCTGTTGCTGTTGAAGGACTCATGTGGGAGCAGAATCCTGTGCTCTCCCCGCAGATCGCAGCTCCTGCTGGTCTGTTCTACCACTGGGAGGCCCTCCGGATGCCCCAGCTTTTACTCCGTCGCTCCCGTGAGCCGTGAGCTGGGAACCAGGGAGAAAGTACAAACTGTCTCTTTCCTTCTCTGTATTATGTTCTGTCTCTACAGTTTTTCTGTGGGTTTTCATTTTCCTGCCAGTCCCTTCCTAATTTCTGGGATCTCCTTCTCTTGTTCTCTCCACCAAGGTGTTATTTTTCAATGTTTGCTTGCAAAATTTTGGAGGGGGTGAACTGTCACTGCTCACCATGCCACAGGGGTCTGATTTGTCTTTGCTGATCAGGCCTCCTAACACTACATTTAGCTATGATGCCCTCATAATACAATTCAAAAGCCACTTTGATCCCATGAGGCTTTGGGAATCATCTAGAAGTAAACGCTAACATTCTCCAATCACAAAGAAGCTAGGTATTAATCACAAAAAGGTAAATAGAAATTCCACATCTATCTGAAAATTGATCCTTGATGTAGTCAAAGAGAAAACAGAAAGCAGAGATCTTTCCTTCCTTCCTTCCTTCTTTCTTTTCTTTCTTTTTCTTTCTATCTTTCTTTCTCTTTCTTTCCTTTTGAGACAGCATCTCTCTGTGTAGCCCAGGCTGGCTTTGAGCTCTAGGCCATCCTTCTCTGCCTCCTGAGCACAGGAGAATACTTAAAAGTAATTCAGTTACACTGCAGTTGAAAATTTACATGAAAGGAGATAAATTAGAATTCTGTTACAGTGGTCAGAAGTCAACTCAAATTGGCTTGAGCACATGAGTTCACACAACTGAAAGTCCAAGAGGACCTCTGACTTCAGGTACAGTTGGATCTGAGTGTCAAATGGTGCTACATGAATGGATGGTTCTTTGTCCTCTGTTCTTGTTCTTGAGGTCTTTTTGTCCACATAATTCTCTGGCAGGTTCTGCAGCCTGGCTGAAGGGGTGTGTTCACAGTGATGGCAGAAACCCAGCCATGGAGACATTTCCAGGTTTCTCCCAGTTTCATTTATTAACGTGCTTTTGTTCAAACCAAGTCATCGGGCTAAATTCGAGGTCTAGGTATGGGGAAATTCTGCCTGCTTACCGTGAGGTTATGAACATAGAATGGAATGAAAAATTAGGATCCAATCCAAACAGATGTTAACTCAGAACTGGGCTCTTTGGGATGCAGGATATATGCAATGCTTTGTTTCTTTTTAAAATCTATTTTAACTGAAACATAAAAACATACAAATTAAACACATTAATGGGTAATATGCTATTTTGACCCCTGTATACATCACTTAATGCACTTATTTTTTTGTTTTTATGGTGTTGAAGATTGAACCCAAGGCCTTTGTACTGAGCTACATACATCCCAGCTCTTTTTTTATTTTTTATTTTGAGACAGGGTTTTACTAAATTGTTCAGTTTGTCAAAGCAAGGCTCAAACTTTTTCTTTTTTTTTTGAGACAGGGTCTTGCTTTGTAGTTCAGGCTGGCCCTGAACTTACTATGTAGCCCAAGGAAGCCTCGAACTCAGCAATCCGCCTATCGCTGCCTCCCAAGTGCTGGGATGACAGGCGTGAGCTACCGAGCCTGGCATTTGTGGTATGTGGTACTGAGTCCTGCTTGGCGTGAATCACCATGCCCGGTATTGTTGTATGTAGTTACTGGTGATCGAACCAGGGACCTTGCACTTGCCAGGCAGGTGCTGGAACCACTGAGCTAAATCTGCACTCCAGCCTATGGCTCAAACTTTTGATCCTCCTGTCTCAGCTTCCCAGAGTGCAAGGATTACCAGTGACATTGCAAATGTCGTTTGAAAATCAATTTTCCGATTTGTCTGTAGAGTCACTGGCGGAACAGCAGTCCTTGAAGTAATCAAACGCATCCCTTTCTGTCTTTTTCGCTGCCTGGCCTGTACGTTTATGGGTCAGTACATCTTCTCCACCTCTGGATCACCAGGATATCCCAGAGTTCAGTTTTCATGCGCCTGGAATCCACTTTTGTGGTCAAGGAAGGTAAAGACCCACAGTGTGTGTCCGCCCAGCGAGTCGGTTTCCCCAGAGCCATCTACTATGCCTGGCTCTTCTGTGATTCAGAATCCTGCTCTGCTCACATATCAGATCTATCTACCTACACGTCTGTCCACATCCATTGTACACAGATGTCTGACAAGACCCCTTCTACTTTTTTCTCCCTTCTCCAAGTCGCTTTCACTCTTACGGACCTTTATTCTTCTGTATACAATCTGGAACAAACTTGTTGAGTTTCTCTAAAACAAAATCCATCTCAAATTTTATTTGCAATTGGACTAATTTGTAGTTTAATTTAAGAACTAACTTCGTGATACAGAGATGTGCTGACAGCACAGAATGGGTACCTATTTATGTTTTCTTATACTCCTTTTGTAAATGTGTCTTTAAATTTCATGTTAGGGGGCTGGAGATTCAGCTCAGTGGTTCCGGCACCTGCCTCACAAGCGCAAGGTCCTGGGTTCGATCCCCGGTAACCACATACAATGCTGGGTGTGGAGACTCACGCCCACCAGCCATCAATACCACATACCACAGTGCCGAGTGTGGTGGCTCACGCCTGTCATCCCAGCACTCGGGAGGCAGAGGCAGGAGGATTGCTGAGTTCGAGGCTTGCCTGGGCTACATAGTGAGCTCAGGGCCAGCCTGAACTACAAAGCAAGACCCTGTCTCATAAAAACCCAAAAAAACAAAAAACAAAAAATTTCATGTTAGGAAGCCAGGCTCCCTGGTAATACACCTGTAATCCTAGCCACTCAGGAAGCTGAGGCAAGAGGATCACACGTTCAAGTGCAGCCTGGGCAACTCAGTGAGACCGTGTCTTAAAATTTTAAAAGATAGCTGAAAATGTAGCTCAGGGGTAGAGTACCTCTGGCTTTGATATTCAGTACTGAAAAATCTATCACATTAGGAATTATTTGCAATTCTTTAGTTAACTTCTAGATTATATCTTCGTGCACGTGTGATGTTAGGGAGAAAAACCTAGGGCCTCACACACACTAGGCAAGCACTCTGTCACTGAGCTATATTCTCAGCCCTATAAGATATGAGACACTTTTCTCTCTCTCTCTCTTTTTTTTTTTGAGACAGGGTCTCGCTTTGTAGTTCAGGCTGGCTCTGAGCTCACTGTATAGCCCAGGCAAGCCTCGAACTCAGCAATCCTCCTGTCTCTGCCTCCGGAGTGCTGGGATGACAGGCGTGAGCCACCACGCCCGGTATGTGGTACTGTTGGCTGGTGGGCATGAGTCACCACGCCTAACATTGTATGTGGTTACCTGGGATTGAACCCAGGACCTTGCGCTTGCGAGGCAGGTGCTGGAACCACTGAGCTAACCCTCCGGCCCTCTCTCTTTTTTTAAAGACAGGGTCATGCTATATATATAGTTCAGGCTGGCCCCAAACTCAGAGTGGTCCTCCTGCCTCAGCCTCCTGAGTGCCGGGATGGCAGGCGTGCATCACCACACCTGGTGAGACACTTGTAACATAAACTTTAAGATTACTTTCCCCCATTTTTTGTTTTTGAAACAATCTCAGGCACACGAAAGAGCTGGCAGAGCAATACAAAGAACTCTTCCATGAACTATTTGGGTTGAGGTTGCCGGCCTGACGCTCCCTCCCTGCCCGTCCTTTGTCTTTCCGACCAACAGGGACAAGCTCTTTGGCTTTGGGAACCAAACTCGTAGTTTTTCTTTGGCTCTATAACCTTTGGGGCTGGCGGGAGGCTCTGCAGAGCGTCTGCCCCTCGGCCTCTGTCTGGCATCGCCTCCTCACTGGGTCGAGGTGGCCGACGTCTTTGGTGGGCACGAAGCTCGTGTCCCATCTCTCTGTGCGGCTCTCGCTGTGTGTAGGCTGGTTGATCAGGGTGGTGTCTGCCGATTCTGTCACTGATAAGCAAATGTATTTAGGGCGGCTGTTCTTTAAAATGATGTAAATATTCCGTGCCCCCGATCTCCTGATTGTCTATTGTATTCAACCTGAAACTGTCCTTGCTGTGTGCTTCTGAATCCCCCACGTCCTCCCTCTGACCCGTCGCGCCCTTCCTCTCTCGTGCAAGAGGACCTCCGGCCCGTCCTGGCGTCCACCAGGTCCACGGAGGAGGGTTTCCACAGCCGAGTCTGAGTCCCACCACGGCCTCTCCGAGGCGGGGCTGGAAGGGCACGGTGCTGTCTCCTCCCGCTCAGGAGCACCCTCTTGTGCCAGGCTTCCCCAGGCCGGATCACTGCACAGAGGCTGCCCTCTGCGCACACACCTACCTCAGCCGGGCATGGTGGCACGTGCTTTCATCCCACCACTCAGGAGGCTGAAGCTGGAGGGTCAGGCCACATAGCTCAATGCCAGCCTAGACCATCCAGTGAGATCTTGTCTCAAAAAAACCCAAAAAACCAAACCAAAGCAAAACAAAACCCACCTTGTGGGCACTATGAGTTTTCCGGAAGGGGATTGAAAAAGAGAGGCTGATTCTAGGCACCTTAGTGTTTTGTTTTCCTTTATATTTCCACTTAGCTCTCTCAGACATAGAAAAGTACTGTTAAGTTTTATAGATAAGTCTTTTGTCTGGTAATTATTGTGTCGTATTGGTTTTTCTATGTAACCGTGGAATCTACAAGTAATGACAGTTTCACTTCTTACCTTTCAAACTTTATGCTTCTTTTGTTTTTTTGTAATGTCAAGAAGAACCTCAGGGCTAAGTTAGCTCTTAGCTATAACATTAAGCATCCTCAAGTTGTTTCTGACCTCAAGGTATCTAAGGTTATACTTTAAGAATACATATGAGGGCTGGGCATGGTGGTGAATGCCTGTCATCCTAGCACTTGGGAGGCTGAGGCAGGAGGATTGCTTCTAGTTCAGGGCAACCTAGACTACGTAGTGACTTCAAGGACCCTATCAAAAAAAAAAAGAAAAGAATAAAGAAAGAATGTATTTGGGGAAACTTAGTGAGACTCTGACCCTCCAAAATAAAAAGGCTTGTAGCTCAGTAGTAGAGCACTTGCCTAGCATATAACTAGCACTGCAAAAGATATTTTTTTATTTT
The DNA here is from genome assembly GCA_004025085.1 of Thryonomys swinderianus. Lineage (NCBI taxonomy): Eukaryota > Metazoa > Chordata > Mammalia > Rodentia > Thryonomyidae > Thryonomys > Thryonomys swinderianus. The sequence continues at coordinate 8,903 of PVIC010037150.1, forward strand.
AGGTTTACATGTTGATATTTGCCCTAAATTTTGGTGTATAGTTTTTATTAGACTTCATAAGTGCTTTTCTATTCCAGCTTTGTTAAAGAACTTTTAAAAATCAAAATTATTACTGGATTATCCAAAGGTTTTTGTGTGTATTTATGCCTATACTGAGAAAAATCACATGATTTTCTCCTTTAATCTATTGATTAACATGGAAAATTTAATGGGTGCAACTTCTGATGGTTAATTTTCCTTTCTTATCTGGGATAAACCTCGTTTGGTCATGCTTTTGAAAAACAAACATAGGATTCACTTAACCAATATTTTGTTTAAGATTTTCATCTCTGTTTTCATCAGCGAGATAAACCTGTAATTTTCTTCTCTTGTTCTCCAGTTTTGAAAGTCAGATTATAGTACCTCATTAGTGGAGTTAAATACTACTCGCCGTCTTCTGATCCCCCTGCTTGAGAGGGAAGATGCTGAATTTGACAGCGGTCATGTGAAGCGTTAGCGACATTTTCTCACCTTGCAGATGGGGGGGGGGCTGTGGCCCAGTGAGGCTCTCGGTGCCCGCTGTCCACCAGGGAACGGGACACTGGAGTCCCTGGTTCAAGTCCTCACTCTGCTGTGAGCTGTTCCCTCTGCACTTGGCGTGGGTTTCCACCATAAAACAGGACCAAGGATCAGGCCACCAGGGCTGTGCCAACCCTGATGGCAAGGTCTTCGAGGGTCTCAGATGCCTGGGGTTTGGGCCTGGCCCAAGGAGGCCCTTGGGAGACCGCTGTCCTCACAGGCAGCCCGGCCGTCATCAAGCTGGTAGCCTGGGGCCTGTTCGCAGGTCTGGGAGGCTCTGGGTTTGGGCCTCTGCACAACAGGCAGGAATGGACCTGAGAGAGGAGAAGGAAAAGGCACTTCTGCCACCGGCAGGGCGTCAAGCCTGGTGGGTCTCTGTGCCCCTCCCAGGGCCTCCCTGGCCTTGTCCTGGCTTGAGGCCAGGGAGGCCAGCCGGGCATGGCTCTGGGCCTCTGCCAGCAGGCTGTTTCTGGGCCTTGGTCTTCGGGGAGTGCCAACTAGTCCCTCCCCTGCTCCCCCTCTCCTCCAGCCCCCTTCAGCTCCCTGCTGCCCGCTGTGCCAGGCGGTCTGGCTTCCTGACCCCACTCCTGCATTGCAGCCCGGACTCTGTCCCCTGACCCTGGTAAGTCCCTCTCCCTCCACAGCCCGGCTCACCCAAGCAAGACTCAACCTCGGCAGGACTTAGTTCTCCAATTCCTCCTTCCAGAAAATCCCCTGCTCACTGGCAGGGTCTGCTCTGGGCCAGTCTTGCCGTCTCCCGCTCTTGCTCATCAGAATGGGCTCCTCTGACCCCACCCCAGCCGGCCCTGACATGACTCTCAGACTGAGAGCTGAACCTGGTCACCCTTCACCCCGCTGAGCTGGGGTCACCCCCACACTCAGCCCAGCTGAGGTTCCATGCAGGCCTGGGCTCCCCTTCAGCCCCCAAGGTGACCCAATCGGAAGGCTGGTACAAGTCTTGCCCTGGATGAGTATCTGCTGCCCCCTGCTGGTCAGTCCGTTATAAACCTCCCAGCCTCCCGGGTCCAGGCCTTACCCAACTCACAGCAACTGGAGGGGGAAGGTTCTGTTACTGGCCCCTTTTACAGTTTGCAAACTAAGTCTTAAGACGGTAAGTCACTTCATTAAGGGACAGAATCCATTTTTAACCCAAGATGATTAGTAACAAGGATGAAAGCCGCCAGGGCATGTGGCACACCTGTAACCCCAGCTACTCACTTGAGTTCAGGAGTTCAAGGCCAGCAGGAGCAACAGAGAGAAGGAGAAAAGGAGAGGGAGGGGAAGGGGAGGGCAGAGAAAGCACCGACCCGGCTTTTCCTGGGATTCGCTGCTGTGCTCAGCTCTTTGTTCTTAAGATAGGGTCTTACTGGGCCGGAGATTTAGCTCAGTGGTTCCGGCGCCTGCCTCGCAAGCTCAAAGTCCTGAGTTCGATCCCGGTATCCACATACATTGCTGGGCGTGGAGACTCACACCCAGCAGCAATCAGTACCACATACCACAGTGCTGGGCGTGGTGGCTCACGCCTGTCATCCCAGCACTCGGGAGGCAGAGGCAGGAGGATCGCTGAGTTCCAGGCTTGCCTGGGCTACACAGGGAGCTCAGGACTAGCCTGAACTACAAAGCGAGACCCTGTCTCACACACACACAAAAAGATAGGGTCTTACTGCATAGGTCGGGTGCTCCCAGCGCTTTAACCATCCTGACCCATCTCTTACAACCTCTCCATTGGCCCCGCACTTGCAACACGCCTTCCACACGTACAGGCTCCTCCCCTTCTCCCTCCCCTTCTCCCTCCCCCTTCCCTCTCCCTCCTCCGTGCTCTGCAGCGCCCTCTAGTGGGAACAGGACCTCAGGACACCTGAATGGTACACAGGAACTCTGCCGCAGTCAGAGACCCGAAACGCTGCGTTCGTGTTCTCTAAAATCGAAGAGTGAATTCTAGGAACAATGGAAGTTAAGAGTAGAAAACAGCTACTGAGAAAAAGATAGTTCCTAAGAGAGACAGAGAGGGATGGAAAGTGCTTTGCCCGCCCACCCTGCTTCTCAGAGGTGTTTGAGACAGTGGAGCCGTGAGGCGAGGCGGGCACGGGAGGCCAAAGCTGGGTCATCCAATAAGGTCACGACGGGGTAGTCGGCCCCTTAGGTAACACTGATTAAAATTAAATGCGGAGCCGATGGGGAAGCTAGTCACAGCAGCGTGACAGAATGAATCAGGATTTCCGGGCAGCAGTGGCCCAGGGGTGTTTTGGTCCTGGGTGATGGACACCTGTTTGGAATACCGGTCCCTGCTGCTCGTCCCCGGGGGAAGTACGAGAGCGTGGTGGCTCTGCTCCGGGGAGCCTGGCCTCCCCGCTAAGGGCCCAGCCGTGCAAGCCCCCTTATGACAGCTTCTGACAGCTTGGCTGTCTACGATATTCCCTCTGAAGAAGGAACCTAACTGCCAAGGGGGTGTAGTTCCCATCCCATGGCTTCAAGCCCCGGTCAGTGAAGGGCGCCACGGCCCGGCCTCTCTGGGAGCTGACCCGAGGGCCTCGGAGAGAGGTCACGTTGCAGCAGCCGTGACTGGGTGTTTAAAGCCAAGTTAAGATGAGGCCGGTCTCCATCAAAATCAGCTCTTGTCTGTCGAGCTCAGCTGTCTCCTCAGGCAGCACTCCGGAGCCACAGAGAGCCTGCCAGCTCCTGTCTGTCCGCCAACATCCCTTAAGTTTCTGCTTAATTCCTACGCCCTTGACGTGTCCCCCAAGTTGATTCTACCCCAGAGAGACCCAGAAGATAAGATCAGACTGGACTATCCAGCCTTTCACCAGCACATGATCTGATCCTGATCTTCCCAAGAAACCGGGGTCTTTGTTCTCGGAGCTACTTCCAAAGCACAAGTTACAATTAATTTTATCTGTAACAATAATGGTTAAAGAAGGGACATTGCTAGTAAAGCCAATAGTCAGATCTAAACCGCTACTTGTTAGTTCTTTGACAGAGAGGGAGAAAAACAGGTCAGCGGTTAATGAGAGCCCTTCTGCCTGCAAAAGAGATCGTCTTTAGGGCCAGGTATGTAGCTCAGGGATGTAGTGCTGCACCTGCGGGCACACACAGGACCGACAGTGAAAAAGAAAAAGTACAGGAAAAGAAAGAGGAAAGAGATCAGGTAGGGACAAGTATGTGGCTCAGAGGAATTTTGCTTGGCCCCGGGGTGGAGAAGCCTCTCCAAGACTTCTGTTATCTACCTAACTCACCCAGGCGACCTTCCTTAGCAGCAGGACAAGACTTCGCATTGTTTGAGGCGCACTCTAAAATCGCTGGCTATCTGAAACGCACAGGGCAAGTTTATGTGCATCTCCTGACAGCCACAAGTCACATGCTAGTAGAGGCACGTCTACAGTTTCCTACAGCCATGGAGGAAGAGACGGGCTGACTAAAATCCCTGTTTGTTCTACTTAGCAGAGAAAAACACAAATGCAGGTCACTAGCGGACCGCTGTTTCCCTCCGCAGGAGGCCACACAGCCCCTGCAGGTCGCCTTGGCCGGCCTTCCTGGAAGGAGGGCTGGTCTGACTACGGGGGGTGCTAAGGTCCACTCCCAGCGAGTTGGGGAAAAGTTTCAGGGGAGTTTCTGACTCACTAGCAGAGAGAAGTCCAAATAGAAGCCGATGCTGTCCAAACGTCATTATGTAGCACTTTCCAAGTCTACAGTAAAAGTTTCAAAGTCGATGACCTGTTGGCAAAGGTATTTTCCTCGTCTACACACGGAAGACAACCAGGGCGGGCGGGGTCCGAGGCCTGTCCCCCGGAAAGGCACATCTGTGTGTGTCCAGGGCTCGCCCTGATCAGCAGAGTCCAGGCCTGCAGCTCGGCCCCTCGCGGAAGCTTAGGACAGGCTCTGGCGGCATCGCCTCGGTCCCTCGGGGACGGGGACCGGCTGATGACCGCGGACAGTTTGCCTTTCTCTCCCGAGGTGAGCAGGTAGAAACGAAGACAGGCGGAGATTCTGGGCTGCCCAGGATGTCGAGAGGCGCTGCCGCTGAGGAAGGGGCCTTCGGGTATCAGCTAAGAGAGTGGCCCTGGGCGTGACCTCTCAGTTCTCCCTTCCGTTTCCACTAGTTCCTCAGAGTCAGGGACCTGTATCCAGAAAGGAGTCCAGCTTCGCATCTGGCCAGCATTCATTCCGTCGGCCACGGGCTTCCATGGGAACGGGGACCCACTGCAGGGCAGCTGGAGAAATCTGTCCTCTGCTTTGAGAGTGGCAGCTCCCCGAAGGGCAATTTCTGGACGGCAGAGTAATTACTGTTTGTTTCAGCTTCGTGTAAAGAACAGATAAAAGCCTGGACTGGGTTTACCTGAGATGTTTTCGTACAAGACCCATTTTACAGCATTTTCTAAATTTACTTGTAGTTACTATAAGTGTCCACTAGGTGGCGCACTATCACTACTTTTTCCTGTAGTGCTGTTGTCTAACAAAAAAAAGAATGCCAAGTTTATCCACTAAATCCAATGCAGGACACACAAAAGGAGTAAAATGTAATTTTAACACAGGATAATGTATCAAAAGAGGACAGGCAACCCACGAAATTTTAAGACATACGACTCACAATTTCAGACAGTTTTGAAACAAAAGTCAGAATCTAAGAAACAAAAGTTAGAATCTACAAAACAAAAGCAAACTCTTTGTCTAATTATCTCAGTAGACGACCTCCAAATATACAGAGTATATGATAAAGGAGCTCCAAGTAATCTAAATAATGTAAGGGACGTATTATAACTCCCAACCTGCTAGCTATCTGAATTGCCCGGTTCATGTACTCTAAGATCAAAGAATGAATTCTGGAACACCGGAGATAAGAGCAAGAAGAACAGGGGCTGGATATTTAGCTCGGAGGTTCTGGTGTCTGCCTAGCAAGCACAGGGTCCTGAGTTCGATCCCTGATAATCACATTCAATACCAGGTGTGGTGATTCACACCCACCCCACCAGCAATCAGTATCACACACCATAGTGCTAGGCGTGGCGGCTCACGCCTGTAACGCCAGCACTCGGGAGGCAGAGGCAGGAGGATTCCCGAGCTCAAGGCTTGCCTGGGCTCCACAGTGAGCTCAGGGCCAGCCTGAACTACAGAGCGAGACCCTGTCTCAAAAAAAAAAAGCAAATGTTGGATCCTGCCCCACCCGCCCCCTCTCACGGCCTCCCTCTGCCCCTCACGGTGAGGGTCTCACCAGCGCCTCTGCGCGCCTCCGCCTGCTCCCGGCTCCGCAGCCCTGGCCCGCAGCGCCCGGAGCGTCCCCGGGTGCCCGCGATGGCGGCGCCCCGCCCGGCGGACGGGCTCGCGGTCGGGAACTCGGCCTCCTGCGGCAGCACTGGCCGCCCCGGCCACATCCGCCCCACTCGCCCGCCCCGCCGCGGCCATGGTCACTCACCGGTCAGCCAGCGGGCGCGGGCCCGGGGCCCTGTCCCAGCCTGCTCTCTGCCCCGCTGGTCTCTCGGGCGCCGGCGACTCCCACGAGTGTCCCTGGCCCGGCCTCGGGCGGGCAGAGCCCCAGAGCCGCCCGTACCGGCAGCGCGCAGTCGGGCCTGACCACGGGCCCTGCGGCCCACGGTCCCCGGACCAGCGGAGCCAGGCGGGTCCCCGAGGCCGCAGCCTCACCCGCGCCTCCGCCACGCTCGGCCCTGCCGGCCCGCACCCCCCCCGCAGGCTCCCGGCCGGCCCGGCCCGCCCTCCGCGGCCGCCGCTGCCCCGGGGCCTCCTCCAGAGCCCTGCCCGGCGCTCCCTGCTCGCCGCCTCCGGCCAGCTCTGCCACGGGCCTCTCCCGGAGCCCCGTTCTTGCCTCCAGCGCCCCGACGCCCCCTTACAGCCCCCACTTCTCCACGTGGGGGTTAACGTGGAGACCGCGCCCAGGTCACCCGCCTTGCGCTCTCCCCGAAGAGCGTTTCCTCCTTGGCACAGAGACAGCCGGTGCGCGCAGAAAGGTCCAAAAGCATAAGCAAAAGAAGAAAAACACAGTTCTGGTACACATGCATTTTGCAAACTGTTTTTGCCCCAAACAAGAAAACTAGAACATGTAGTACCTGCCTCACAAATGCAAGGTCCTGAGTTTGAACTCTGGCACCAAAAAAAAAGAAAGAAAGAAAAAGAAAAGAAACTAGGACGTATGTACAATACAGATGCAACTCCCTATGTAGCCCAGGCTAGCCTCGAACTCACGGCAATCGTCCTGCCTCAGCCTCCCGGGTGCTGGGATCACAGAGTGCGCCACCAGGCCGGGCCGGACAGGACTCGTGCAGATGTTACCTCGACTCCCGCCCAGACCCTTCTTCCGCCCCAGCCCTCCAGCCGCACTTGGCCGCTTCGGCGCCTTGTCCGCCCTCGCCCTGGACCGAGCCACCGCGGGCCTCGCTGGCTTCTCCACTTGGCCCCAGAGCCCGGTTTGGAGCGGCCGAGCGGCCTTTGTGGGGGAAGGCCCGAGGGACGGAGCCCGGGGCCCCGGGGCGGGGCGGGGCGCCTCCCCCCAGGCCCGGCGGATCGAGGCCGGCGACGCCCTCTGGGGCGCAGGAGGGCGCCAAAGCCTCGGGCCCGTCCCGGCCTCTGCCGAGGGACCTCCCTGTGGACGCCGCGCCCGTGGCCCCGCGAGGCTCCTCGGGCAGAGCTGCTTCCGCTGAGCAGCCGTCTCTCCGCGGTGCCTCGGTTTCCCGGCTCGCTCCCCGCGCTCCGTCTCGCCGCCAGAGGGCAGCGGTGCTCCGCGTCGGAGGCGCCGGCCCGGCTCCGTCCCCGCGGCCGTCTCTGGCCAGGAGGGGGCAGCAGAGAGAAGAGAACCCGACGGAGGGACCCGGCTCCCCGCCGGGCCGCTCGAGGGAATCGGCTCGGCCAGCCTCAGGGAGCTGAGTTTCCAGTGGTTCTTCCTCTGCTGTCTTCTTTCTACTTTATCTTCTCCTTCCTTCCCTCACTCAGGAAATTGATGTATTTCCTTCTTCCCTCCCTCCCTTCTTGAGACAGGGTCCCTCTTTGTAGTTCAAGCTGGCCCTGAGCTCACTCTGTAGCCCAGGCAAGCCTCGAACTCAGCAACCCGCCTGTCTCCGCCTCCCAAGTGCTGGGATGACAGGCGTGAGCCACCATGCCCGCTCCCCGTCCTTTTTTAACTTAAAAAAAAAAAAAAAAAAGGACGGGGAATGTAGCTCAGTGCACCAGTCCTGAATTCATTTGGTTTTCCTTGCTTCTATTGTTATGTACTTTTGTTTTGGGATGGAACCCAGATCTCATACACACCAGACAAATGCTTTTGCCCCATCCCTCTGTTTTAAGGTGAACAACATTATCTTTAGAAACTCCATTTCTCTCTGTCTCTCTCTCCCTGTCTCTCTCTCTCTCTCTGTTTCTCTCTCTCCCTCTCTCCCTCTCTCTCTCTCTCTCCCCTCACTATGTACCCCAGGCTGCCCTTGAAATTCATGGTGATCCTCCTGCCTCAGCCTCCCAAGTGCTAGGACTACAGGCATGCACCACTGCACCTGGCTTTCCTCTTAAGAAATGTTTTGAAATACACCCACATCCCATATCGAATACGTAATTTTTTGCCATAGACTATTTTGTGTAACTTTGCAATTGAAATGATCTCACTTCACAGGGGACGCAGGGAGGTTATTTTCGTGGCGGGCGATGGTTGCTTCACAGTCATTAAAATTCTTAGCTCAGGTTGGAAACATCCTCCGGGCCTTGAACTCTCCGGGACCCAAGGGCTGAGCCCATGGCGCTGGGGAGTAAACCCGCCAGGCCGAGACCTGCCCTTCCCGCAGCCCCAGACAAAGCGGGGCAGCGGGCACCACCCTGACCCGGGCGCAGACCACCGGGGCCCTGAAACAGGGTGGGCAGTCCAGGGACGAGGCGCTAAGGTGCCAGAGATGAACGTGGAGCGGGGTCCCCGCCGCTCGGCTCCTGTCTCTCACCCGGCAGCGTCCCCGCCGCCAGGCCCTGGCTTGCGCCTTCGTCTCTGCCAGGGTGCCCTTCCTGTCGTTCTGTTCCGTTGTATCTTGGGATGGTCTCAATGGACATGCAAAAATATTAAAATTAAGCCGGATGTGGTTGGTCACTGAGAAGCTCAAACGGGAAGATCAGAAGTTCCAGCCAGCTTGGGCAATTCAGTGATTTAGGGAGGCTCCGTTTCAGAATTTTAGAAAGAGCTGAGGACCTCTTAGCTTAGCGCCCAGGCCCTGGGTCCAGTGCGCAGTACAATCAGTCAGTCAAATCAGTCATCTCTGCGTTCAGAAATATTCATGGGTAACTGGATCCCCCCCCTTTCCTCTCCCTCCCCAGATGCGATCAATCCATCGCAGGTTTGGAGATCATCCCTTCCCTTCACGTTTTGGGTATCATTAAACTTCAGGTGATCGCGCTCCCTTCTGCCCCTGCGTTTGGGGTTGACGTGGTGGATCCGGCTGTGCTCTCATGGTCCGTGTCGCCCTGGCTCTTGGCTTTTGCTGCCATTCCTAAGTCTGTGGGACGAAGGGGCTGCTGTGTGCCCACCCACGCCCCAGGGACAGAGGTTGAAACGGTTTCCCACGGTCAGCTGTGGCAAACTGCGCTACAGGACACTCAGGCACGAGTCTTCCTGGTTGCCCGAGTGTGAGTTTCTCTGGGATAAAAATTCAGTGTAGGGCCAGGGATTTAGTTCAGTGGTTCCGAAGAATCTGAAAAATATTCTAATGTGTTGTTCCTTCAATTAGCTATGGATGACTGCAAGGACATTTCTGTACATCGTGGCCCCAGATGCATCCCAACCTTCCAGCCTCTTC